>PVIU01023110.1:0-28054 GCA_004026605.1 Ondatra zibethicus | reverse complement strand
CAGGGCGCAGGGCTGGGGACAGGGACATGAGGCAGGGAGCAGGGCTGGGGACAGGGACATGAGGCAGGGCCCAGGGCTGGGGACAAAAGATGGGAAAGTGACAGGGAGAGAGGGCAGGGAATAGGGGCAGAGGGTGGGAGTCATGGGAGAGAGGTTGGAGGTAGGGGTTGGACAGGGACAGTGGGGATAGGACAGAAACTACCTTAAGAAGCTTGATGGTAAGTTCAGCCAGGTGCAGAAACCAGCGTCTCTTGTGGCTTCCAGAGGCTCACAGTCCAGGAAGCTCAGCTCATGCCTGGACACTTGGACACTCAGCTGGCAGGTGTGCCTGTCTTGCCCTATACCACCAGGATACCTGAGAAAGAAGCCAGAATGAAGACACAGAAGCTTAGGTGAGCAGGCACAGCTTCTGGAGTAGGAGGGAGACTGGGCTGCTAACAAGGTCAAGGGCTTGCAGGGCCCAGCCCCACTCTATCTCACATGGTCTTTGTCGTGCATGGTAGTGCCCATGGCCCAGTGTAAACACACCTTCCTGGGACAGGTGCCCATGGCCCAGTGTAAACACACGTTCTTAGGACAGGTGTGAACAAGAAGCCAGCTTGAATGAGCTGCGGTGAGCCAGCTCTGAACCACAGCTGCTTGTCCCTGGTTCCCTCGTCAGCATCCCCTTCTGGCATCCCACCCAGCCACCTGAGCTATACTCCGGTCCATGATGGTCTCCTAGTCCCTCATCATTTTTCATTCTATGACACAGACTTTATTTCTAATATTTGAAAGTTAGGAGATTGTTATATAATTCCAAACCCATGGCTTCTTTGAGGACAGAAATATTAGTTTGTCTACCCACCGCTCAGTAAGGGGTGACCAGAGCCAAGAGGCAGCTGCCGGTGCTGTTCCTCTAGACACTACAGTCTCTGCCCTCTCTGTTGTCTTGCCAATATGGAGATGGAGTATCTGTTGTTACTCTCTTTGTCTTACCAAAATACTTCTTGGGGTGTGAGTATGAAACATGAGAAAATAACAGACTCTGGAGGGTGTGTTCTAAGACAAAATTGTTTGTTTTGTTTTTGTTAAACAAGGTCCCGAGTAGCCCAGACAGGCTCCAACCCAGCATGGGGCTGAGGCTTGCCTGAAAATCCTTCAACCTTCTAAGTGCTAGGGTTACAGGCACATGCCATCATGCCCAGCTAGAAAAAAGTGTTTATTCCTAGCCCACCTGGGCTTTGGGCTAACATCTGGTCTATGTATAAACATGTCAGTACACACCCAAGCCACCCACATTGCTGGCTCTCGGATGTACACAGAGATGGCATTTTACAAAAGCAAACGTTGTAGGCAGAGTGAATGCCCATCACGGTCCCTGCCCTCCACAATGCACATGAAAACTCTGCCCAGAGTCCCTGCTAAGACAATCACTAGCAACGGGACCTGGTCACTCAGCTGAAGACAGGCTTCCAGCTACAAGGCACACACCCTAGGACATTATCCACACACACACACCACAAAAGCACCCTCAAGACAGCACAACTTTTCATTTCATTTAATCTTTCGGTAGGGTCTCGTGTAACCCAGACTGCCCTCAAACTTGCCATACTTTAATCCTCCCGCCTCCATCTACTGAGTGCTAGGATTAACTCCATGTCTGGTCTTAGGTGTCGCTGGGGATCCAATGTGCACTGGAGAGGTGGGGGAGGGGGTGCCAGTGTGAGGCTAGTCTGGGCTACAGAGTGAGATTTTATCTCAAATAAAATAAAACAAAAATTTTAAGTACCACAGGGCTGGGGAGATGGCTCAGTCAATAATGTCTTGTCATGAGCATGAAGAACTGAGTTTGGGTCCCCAGTACTCAAGAAAGACATAAGGCAAGCACACAGTGTGCCCTTAATCCCAGCGCCGGGGAGGCAGTCAGGAGAACACTGGGTCCAGCCGCCCTAGTGGAACGGGTGAGCTCCAGGGGCAGTGAGAAGCTGTGTCCCAGAACATAGGTCGAAGGGCTGGGGAGATGGCTCAGCAGCTAATGGCACTGGCTGCTCCTGCAGAAGAGCCAAGTTTAGTTCCCAGTGCCCATGTGGAGGCCAAGAACTCTTTGGAAGTCCAGTTCCAGGACTGCCCTCTTCTGACCTTTATGGCTACTACACACACGGTGCACATAATACATACATACGTACATACATACACATAGGCAAGCACTCGAATATAAAATTTAAAAAATTTAAAAACAAAGTAGAGCCGTGATGGAAGAAGATACTCAAGGTCAACACATGCACACACATGTATGCACAAATACACATTCACACGCATGAATACGCACACACACATACTACACATGCACATACACATGCAATCACATACATACAAACATGGACACATAGGCAAGCATGTACACACATGTACATGCATGCACACACACATACAGAAAAGTAAAAAAAAACTAAACTAAACAAAACAACCATTTCCTCTAGAAGAGAATAAAAAGACACACCATAAACTAAGAGACTGTGTTTCCAAGTCACATGTCTGATAGCAGAAACACAGGGTGACACTAGTACTCTCAGATCATATTGTATAACTGTGTTTGTGTGTCTGTGTATGTCCGTGTGTCTGTGTGTCTGTGTGTGTTCGAGTATGTGTGTGTGTGTCCATGTGTGTCTGTGCATGTGTCTGTGTGTGTCTGTGTGTCTGTGTATGTCTGTGTGTGTCCGTGTATGTTTGTGTGTGTCCGTGTGTGTGTCTGTCTCTGTGTGTGTGTGTCTGTGTTGTGTCTGTGTGTGTGTCTGTGTTGTGTCTGTGTGTATGTGTCTGTGTGTATGTGTCTGTGTGTGTCTGTGCGTATGTCTGTGTGTCTGTGTGCACATGCACTTATAAGCAGGGGTCAACATCAGATGTCTTCTTCAATTGCTCTCCACTTTCTTCTTTCTCACAGAAGCTGGGGCATCCTGACTGGGCTGGACTAGCTAGCCTTGAGTGCCTGTCTTACTACCCTGTACTGGAATTACAGTGCATGCCTCTGAACCAGCTTTACAGAGCAGGGGTCACTGGCACCGTCAGAGGTTGAGCCAGGGGTTCCCTAGGTTAGGGATGGGCACTGAGGAGAAGAGAAGGCAGCAGATTCTCTGGAGTGGGGTACTGGCCTCGCTGGTGCACAGAGAAGGAGACATGCATCCAGATGGGGCTTTGGGACATTTCTGTGTAGAGGTTACACTTAGATAAACACCTTTTCAGCACCAGGCAGGCTTGGTCAGCAGGTGTCCACAAGGGACCCACAGTCTTCCCAGGAGCCCGTGCAGGCATCTGGGTCACTGGGTGGGGGACAGAGTGATCAGAGCACATTACATTTATTACCTTCTCCTGGAGGTCCTTCATCATCCTGGGTCTGTCTCCTGGACAATCAGTGCTGGCCTGGCCTGGCTCTGGCCCTGAAGTGTTCTCTGGCTCAGAGTCTCTTTCCTCTTCCTGCCTCCAGAAGGATTTGGGGCCCAGCAGACTGCGGATGATGTCTTCAGCATTTTTCAGCTGGAGTCCCAGCATGAGAGAAAAAACAGAGGCTCATGAATGAGGAACCCAGTCACAGGGGTAATCAAGGACTGCAGGACTGGGGACAGGGCCCAGGAGGTTTAGCCTGGAGCACTCAGGGCTCCCTGGGGCCACCTGGGCTCAGGAAACAAGGCACAACCTTGAACTTTTCAGGCAAAATTTCCTAAGGATTCTTTGGGGGCTTCAAATGCCACTCCTTCTGGGCAGCCCTCCTTCTCACATCCCTGTCCCAGGTCGCACACCCCCAACCTGGATTTCCAGCACACAGCAACAAGGTAACACTCAGATCCTGCGTGGGAATCCCCTTTAAGGGTGTGGGGCCCTTTTAAGGCCATGAGGCATCTACTATCCCGGATGACTCTCAGAAGCCGGTGGATGAACAAGTGAACCTTTCCTCTGACGTCACATCCGCACATCCTCATGCCTGTTCACTCACCTCTCCCCCCTCCTGGATGTGGATAGCTGTCCGCCCATCTGTCTGTTTTCTTTCCTTCCTCCCAGACATCTGGCTTCCCTTCTCTTCGCCTCGTCTCCCTTCCCTCCTGTCATCAAGCTCTCTTTGATAGTGTTTGGAGAAAAATCACAGGAGTGGCACCACCCCAGCTGGCAGTGTCTAGGTGAAGGCCCTGGTCTCCCTCAATCAGAAAGGGTTGGGAAGTACAGAATGCAGGTCCTGCAGACAGACTCCAGGGCCTTGGGGCCGAATGTCAGGACTTCACAACAACCCATAGGACCCCAGCCTCAGAGGTTGCTCAGTCAGAGAGTGCCTGCCTAGCATGCACTAGGGTTTCAGCTCCAGTCCCGTAAGACGTGAGGGAGAGAGAGCGAGGGAAGGAGGAAATAAGTTGAATGTAAGTTCCCCACATTCATTCATTCTTCACGGTGACAAGCAAGTGCTGTCACATCCTGCATGCTCCCTCTCTGTGCCCCCACCCTTCCCTCCTTGTGAACGCCAGTCTTTTCCTCTTCCGGATCCATTGCCCTCACTAGTAGCCTGCTTACCAGGCGCTCTCTGACCTCAGCTCTGCACAGGTCCACTTGACTGAACCGAGAGTCGCCATCCACGGAAACACACCTCTGGTCCCATCCATGAGGGTGTTTCCAAAGAGCTAAAGTGAGAAAGGAAGACCCACTCTAAAGTTGCTCCCTTCTATGGGCTGGAGTCTGCTCTAAATACAAAGGAGAAAGCCAGAGCCAGTGATATGGTTCAGCAGATAAAGGAGCTTGCAGCCAGTGTTGATGATATGAGTTCTGTCCCTCAAACCCAAAGGCTGGAAGGAAACACTTGACTCCCGCCCTCCACATGCACATCATGGTATCCATATGCTCCACCCTCGACAATAAATCAATATCTTAAAATAAAAGAGAAAGCAATCTGTGCACCAGCACATGTGTGCATTTATGTGTGTGTGCACACATACACATACATTATATGCTTCTCAACGGTGGATGCAATTACACTCCTGCTGACACCATGCCTTCCCACCATAATGGGCTGTACTATTGAATTGAGCCAAAATAAAATCAGCTGATTTTGCCATGGATCTTGTCACAGCAGCAAGAAATTTAATACAACAATGTCTGTCCTTCAGGTCTCAGCTCAAACTTCATGTTCCCAAATAAACAGTTTAGAGTTGCCACTGTCACCCCCAGCCGTCTCCCTCTGCTGGAAGATGCTGTTCAGAACAACACTGAAGCCATCTTCATGAGACCAGCTGTGTCTGCTCCCAAATGGTCACCACTGGGCTTGTGGGCAGCTGATCCCTCATGGAAGGGAGGAGAGTCAGCGCTCCTCCCAGTCAGTTGTACGCAATCCTGTCCTGACTGCGTGTGGCCTCTTGGTCTTAGAAAGGAG
The DNA here is from genome assembly GCA_004026605.1 of Ondatra zibethicus. NCBI lineage: Eukaryota > Metazoa > Chordata > Mammalia > Rodentia > Cricetidae > Ondatra > Ondatra zibethicus. The sequence goes on along the minus strand of PVIU01023110.1, from coordinate 22,665 downwards.
CTGGAGCAAGCACAGGCTAAGGAAGGCTAGGTCAGGGGCCCTATCTGTGCGCCGGGGGAGCCATCGCTTGCACCAGGTGCAGACCCTCCAGCATGGCTGCTCTGTAAGTAAGCTTAATGAATTAATTGGTTCCTCAGAGCAAACGCTAATGAACTCAAAACTTTGGTTTGTCAATAGGACTTTAGAAGGAGGAGGTAGAAGTTGCTTAGTATCCCCAACCCAGAAAACTCCTCCAATAGTCTCTCAGAATGGAAAGTACCAGGAGAGCAGGGACCACACCTCAGTTGTTCATCACCATGTATCCAGAGCCGAGCACATTGCCTTGTACAGCATCAGCTAGAGGAGGGATATTCCTCAATGACTGGTAAGTAGATAGATGGATAAACGTAGGTGGATGGGTAGGTGGATAGAACGTGGATGTGAACTGATGGAGACAAACGGAAGGTGGGAACACAAACTGATGGGTGAGTGAATGTGAGGGATAGATAGGTGGATGGATGGAAAAAGGAATGGGAGAGAGGGTGGATCAGAAAGATGGATGTATCAGAGAGATGGATGGAAGACTGGATGGATGGATGGATGGATGGATGGATGGATGGATGGATGATGAAGGGGGTGGATGAGAGGGTAGATAACGAGAGGGATGAGCTTGATAGAAGAATGCTTGAATAATACGTGTAGACAGATATATGGCTGTGTGCAAGGGCAGGTTAGATGGGTCGAAAAATGATAGATGGAATGTAGAACAACAGAAGCGAGGGGCAGCTGGACCGATGGATGGACAGATGGGTCACTCCCTGCCCTGCCTCCAGGACAGCCCTAGAGAGATGGCAAGCACAGAACTCTTACCTCCAGCAGGTTGAAAGTCCAGCCAGCAGCATTAACAGTGAAGTTTACCGTGGCAAAGCATGGGAGGAAAGAGATGGAACAGAGGAGGGGGGTCCTCTCCAGCTTGCCTCCCAGGCTGACAGACGCTAAGGGAAAAGGGAGGGTCCTGGGAACTAGAAAGAGAGTGTGTCCTGCCCCAGGAGAGGATTGGGCATCATGTCCTCTACCCAGTAGAGCACCCTCCATTCCCTATGCTTCCCAGAATGACTGAGGTGGTTCAGGGGTCTCAGACGAAAAGACTCCTGTGGCGTCCCCACTGCCCTGTGGAGACAGACACAGCCTTTGTGCAGCAGGGGAGGCGCTTCCGCTACACTCCAGCCCTCTACTTTTTAAGAAAGGTTTTCACCAAGTTGTCCAGGCTGGCCCTGAACATGCTCTGTGTCACCCAGGCAAAGGAAAGAGTATCCTTAGGCCCTGTGTTCTTGGAGATTGGAGCTCTGGGGTCCCCAGGCCTTGTGGCCCCAGGTGAACTGTACTTGAGTGGAAGGTGACATCAGAATAAGACGAGTGTTTCCAGGTCTCCGTCTGGAACTGCTGACTAAGGATGTCCTTGGGGAGGGACTCCCGAAGGTCACGTTTCAGGGGGTCATCTGTCTCCAGCAGCTGCAAGGAGCCCACTGGGACAGAGTGGCAGCAACAGACACACAGTTAGCCACTGGCCAAGATGCTCTGATTCAGCTCCTGCCTGCCACACCCATGCCAGGGCTGCTCAGGACCCTGCAGTCTGAAGTTAACAGGAGTAGGACCCAGCCTGGATGTGGAATTCTAAAGAGTTTCCCTGAGGGCAAAAGAAAAAAACGAAGTGGGACACCTTGGCTTGAAAGTCAGACTCAAGTCTGAACCCAGCTCAGTTCTACAGATGTAAGCTGTGTTACCTCAAGATGGTGCTGCCGCCTCTCTGTGCCTCACCTGTGAAATGGGGATATCAAGCTGTATTTCAAATCCTCATTCTACCTAGAGCCTTTGAAAACATACATGTATACTCAGGTATACATGTATGTGCGTGTATGTGGAGGCTGGAGAACAGCTGCAGATGTTTCTTGGGTACCATGCACATTGTTTTGGGGGCAAGGTTTCTCACTTTTCTCTGGAGCTTGCTGATTCGTCTAGGCTGGCTAGCCAGCGAGTGAACTTGAGAGATCCACCTGTGTCCTGCCCCCAGCACTGGATTGCACATGGATGTTAACATGCCCTTTGTATGTGGGCTCTGGAGATCAAGCCAGGCACTCGCATTTATTCAGCAGGCACTTTACCGGCTGAGCCTCCCCCAGGCCTTACTTCTATACTTTTGAGTGCACTGGAGATGCTCACTCTAGCTCTGAGCCTCAGCTTCCTCATCTGTGAAATGAAGCAATGTTTCTCGAGGGCTATTGACAAAGGTCAGTCAAGGTCAGAGACAGAACCTGAGAGTCTAATCACCTCAGAGTAGACATGAAGGTGATGTCCATGACCTCCGTCCATGACGGAGACCCTGCCATGGTCCTGAGGTGGTAAGGTGAAATGGGTTTGTGAGCCGCTGTGGGAAATGCTCTTGTATACTGTAAAGATTTGTCACTTGTATTGGTTTAAATAAAACACTGATTGACCAGTAGCCAGGCAGGAAGTGTAGGCGGGGCAACCAGACTAAGAGAATTCTGGGAAGCGGAAGAGCGTCATTTGTCACTAGTCAGACACAGAGGAAGCAAGATGAGAATGCTGCACTGAGAAAAGGTACCAAGCCACGTGGTTAAACATAGATAAGAATTATGGGTTAATTTGTTATAAGAGCTAGTTAATAATAAGCCTGAGTTAGTAGGCCAATCAGTTTATAATTACTATAAGCTTCTGTGTGTTTTGTTGGGACTGAACAGCTGTGGGACTAGGCAGGACAGAAACTCCATTTACAGTGAGTAGGTGTGAGAACATGGAATATCTGCCCAATGGAAACCCTGGCACAAAATAATGTTAACTCTCAGAGGCACAGCTAGAAGCTCCTCAAACATCTGGCCATGGGACAGGGCTGACTTTGGGGAGGAGGGCACCCATTTATCCCACTGGGCAGCAGACAGCCTGGTACCTACAGCCCCTGACTGATCCCTTGGAAGCTTAGCAGGCTACTAAGACTCCAGACAAAGTCCCTGCATCACCTGTTTCCTCATTCCCAAGCCTGACACAGGGCTACATCTTCCATCATTTGTTGTTTTGTTTTGTTTTTCAGTGTGGAAGATAGAGCCAAAGGCCTCATTGTACCTGCAAGGCAAGTGTTCTGCAGCTGAACCATTTCCCTGGCCCTGCATCTACTTCAAATGAATACACCATTTGCATAGGTGGTTTAGCTTCAGGAAAACATCGAGTCACCTCAGGCAGATGTGTAAGCAGGTCCCTTTGGGTTATTGGTACTAAAGGCTCAAAACCAGAAACAGCTCCCAGCCCTCAGTGGAGACTGTTATTCTTTGTAAATATATGGTCCCACAAGAGGTGGCAGTCCCACAAGGGGCTGCAGCAGGTCCCCAGAGGCCTCCATGGGGCAGCGGTGGGTCCCCCAGGCCTCAGTGGATCACCTTGGCAGGAGACTGTGGCAGGTGAGAGACAGATATGCCGTGCAGAGAGAGAGTTTAGGTATAGAGTTTATTTAGTGGGTATGAAGGAAAAAGGAAGAGGGAAGGGAAGAGAGCTCACAAGCTGGAGGGGGGAGGGGTTGGGAGTGGGTGGGGTTTGTTTCTTAAAGGGACAGGGTACCCAGGTGGCAGGCCAGGCCCATAGATCATAACAGAGACAAGAAAGACAGATGGGGTACACGTGTGTGCTTGTCTCTGTGTTACAGAGATGTTTGTTGATTGATTACAGTGCTGGGGACAGAACCCAGGACCTTGCACCTGCCAGGCAAACTCTCTAGCACTGTGTTGAAGTTTTGATGTCACCCCAGAAAGCCACTTTCAGGGAATATGTTCCTGGGTTGGGGGAAGAAGGCCTTCACTGCCCTCATCTTCCTGCCCTGCCCTTTCAAACATGACTGCAGAGAGAAGGAACGATGGCTGCCTTCTTCCGCCATCCCCACATCCTCACGCGTCAGCTCACTCTGAGCCGCATGCTGCCCCCATTTCAGGGACATACAACCAGAGACTCACAGCAATATGAGACCCTCTCCTGGGACACACAGGCAAGGAGGAGCTGTGCTGGGCTGGAACCCAGATGTTAACACGCTAGGCATTGCATACATTTTTAATTGCTTTTCAATTTTAATTGCCATGCAGGATGAAGGCCAAGCCTTTCATATGTTAGGCAAGTGCTCTACCACTGTGCCCAGCCCAGCCCCAGCTCCGCCCCAGCCCCGCCCCAGCCCCGCCCCAGCCCCAGGCTTTATTCTTTGGAGGCAGGGTCTAAGCTGGCCTGGAACTCGTGATTCTTCTGCCTCACGACCTCTAGTGCAAGAATTACAGATGTGCATCATCATAACTAGCCAGTTGTTACTGGGTTTGTGTTTTTGATTTGTCAGCTGAACTTATCTTTCATATTCACACGTAAGTTCATGAACTATGTTCAGTGTTCCCCATTCTCCAAAGGGACCCAAGATTTGTAGCCATCATCTCTGTCTTGGTGGTTCTCCCTTCCTCATATCAGGGTAGACCAGGCTGGCCCTGGGTGTCTCTGCACAGAACTGCTGTGAATCTGGCCAGAGTGAGCAGGCCTTGGTGAGGACCTGACAGAAGGGACTTTTCTCTAGTTATCCATGGGCAGGATGGGGGCTGGAGCTGCCATGTGGGGGCAAACAAGGGGCCAGTTGTCTAGTATGACTTGGGAAGTAGAAGGTGAGGGAACTCCTAACCACACTGCCCTGCCCCAAGAGACACGTAGCACAGCCCCATCCATAACACCCCACACTGCCCCACTCACCTTAGGTGGACTGCTTGGTTGACTGTGTGTGCTGTACCTCACTGGGGCACCTCATCAGAGTCAGGCAGGCATTGATATGGAGCTCTATGTCCTCCTCGGAGCTTAGTACAGGCGTGAGAGCCCTGACCTCTGGCTTGGGAAAGCCATCCATCATTCAGCAGTCCCCCCATAGTGCCCTTGTCCCTACAGTTGACTCTGTGACCCCACTAGCTTCCTTGATGTCTCTCCCATAAGCAATTTCCCTAGCACACTGTAACCATTGTGACCCAGAGCCTGGTCAATTTCAATACATACCAATAAATAATAGATGTACATGGGTTCATTTCAATAAAGATTTATTTACAAAACAACATAAACATGAAATATAAATGTCTTAGTGCTCCTAGGCCCAGTCCTAAGGAAGCCACCTCCAGACTCTGTGACTCTCCATCAACCCCTTCCGAATTCCCTATTGGAGTAGCCATCTGGTCACCCATTTGTAGCATGTATCAGGTGGAATAGATGACATCATGAATATGACTGACCCAGTCCCCATGCACCTGACACTCAGGTTCTAGAGCAATGAAGGTCAATGTTTGAGATATACACATAAGGAAACAGAGGGAAGCAAGGCCAGAGACGCTGGGAACCTAGGAGGTTCAGTTACAGGTGAAATGGCAATGAAGATGTCTGAGTGAGGAGGACTCGTGTGTGTGTGTGTGTGTGTGTGCGCGCGCGCGTGCACGTGTGTGCTCACACCATGGGCAACTTCCCCAGTACACTGTACCTGTGGCCCTACTGTGAGAGGTAGTGGGGCCACTACCCAGGTCTTTCGCAAGAGCAACAAATGCTCTTAATTTCTGGGATATCCGTACAGCCTCTCTCCACCTTAGTTTTTTATGATCTTTTATTTTATTTATGTGTGTTTGCTTGTATTAATTTATGTACATCATGTGTGTACATACATGCACACGTTTAAACGCCAGAGGTCAACATTGAGTCCCTTTCCCCAATCACTTTCCACCTTAGTTTTAAATTTTATCTATATGAGTATTTTGCCTGCTTGTATGCTTGTACACCATATGTATACTTGGTGCCTGTGGAGACCAGAAAAAGGTATTGAATCTCCTGGAACTGGAGTTACAGATAGTTGTGAGCTGCTATGTCTTCAGCAGGAGCAACAAGTACTCCTAACTTCTGAGACCTCTCTCCAGCCCTCTCTGCCTTACTTTTTAAAGATTTTTTTATTTTATTTATGCGTGTTTCCTTGCATGAGTTTATGTGCAACATGTGTGTACAAGAGCCCATGGTGGCCGGATTCCCTGGAACTGGAGTGGCAGGAGGTGGTGAGTCACTGCATGGGTGCTGGGAACTGAGCCCAGGTCCCCTGGAGGGCAGCAGAGCCACTTCTCCAGTAGCCCTTCAGCTTGTTTTTTAAAAAGATTTACATACTGTTTAGTTAAGGTCTCCACTAAGCCTGGAGCTCAGCAGTTCAGCTGGACTCCACAGATTCTCCCATCTTTGCCCCCTCCCAGAGTTGAGATTGCAGGCATGGCCCACCATGCCCAGCTTCTGTGTGGTCCTAGGGTTGAAACTCAGGTCTCCATGCTTGTGCGATAGGCACTTTACTAACTGTGCGTCACCCAGCCATCTCCCCTCCCTGTAAGGCTCTATATACAGTTACAGACTTAGGCCTACGGACAACTGGAAGAAAAAGTAGTAGATGAGGCTAACATGTGCTGGTCAGAAACTAGACCATGTAGAGCTCAGTGGTTTATGGGTAAGGACCTGACACTGACTGAGTGACAGGCAGGCAGGCAACCTTTCCCTGTAACAACACAAACAATAACTATCTTGGGTCTGGCAGCTTCTCTTGCAAAGATTCCATTCAGCAGTTGGAGCACCAACGTAGCTACAGATAGCCCATAGCAATCTGTGTACCGATAAAGTTTTATTTACAAAAGCAGATAGCAGGCCAGGAGGTAGCCCACAGTCTGCCAGTGCTGGTACACATGTGTCTGAGTCACGTGGCCGTATCAGAAATCACATACTTATTTGTGAGTTTATTTGGTGAATAATCTGCTTCCCACACTAAACACAGTTCTAGAGGACAGAGGCAGAATACCTGCTCACACTGCTGACTACTCAGGCACCCAGCACACGGGAATTGCTCAGTAAACATGTAATGATTTCAAAAACATGTAATGGAAGAGGTGAATTGACAGACTATATCAAGTCCACCCATTGCCCAACTGCAGCCAGAGTTAAAAACACAACGGCTCATGTCTGCAGAGCAAGGGATCTCCGGAAGGCCTGGATAGCCGCCAGCTGGATCCCGCAGAGACGCCCCTCAGAGATGCACAGATGCTCAGCGCAGGGGCGAGAGCTGCTGCAGCCAGACCAGCACTGCCGATGGCCTTCAGCACAAGCTGGAGCTGCAAAATCATGGCAGTGGGGTGGACTGTGAGGCCTGGAAGGGACCCCCACCCACCCACCCACTTGTCCAAGGATGACCCGCCAGGTAAGACCTGAATCGTTGAGACACTAGCCATGCTCACCTGACCAGCGTTCACAGGCTCTGGGAAGCTGCAGTTCACACCCAAAGCCTCGTCCAGAATCTTCACAAGGGAGCCAACTCCAGGTAGCTGTTGGCAGTGCCTGTCCAGAGTGGCACAGAGGTTGTGTGCCAGAGCTGAGATGCCAAGGAAGGCACCTGGGCTGGCCCCTGGAGACTGCAGCAGTGGCTAGGGATGCACACAGCCCACTCATGCCAAGAGGACTGGTAAGTGACATATAAAGGACCCTCAGTCCCCCTCAACCCTAGTCAGCCCTGCACTTCCCAAACTCACAGCAGCCTGGTCCTACCTCCTGCTGTGGATAAGGGACTTGCAGGGATTTGTTTCTAGAGAGGCCCCAGGAGCCCCTACTGTACCCAGGATAGGGATCTACACTCTCAGGCTAAAGGGGGGTAGGAACATTCATGTAATGTCTAGGGGTATTTGGGAGTATCATAATAGGAGGTCTAGGGGTGTAGCTCTGTAGCATAGCACCAGTATAACATGTGCAAGGTCCTTGATGTCCAGCATCAGAAAAAAAACGAGTAAAAATGTCACTGGTGGATGTGGTGGTGTGGCCAGTAGTTGTTGCAGTAGGGAGGCTGAGGCAGGCAATGCAGGGGTTCAAAACCAGCCTAGACCACACTGTCAGATGCTCTTTCAAAAGAGATAAAGCAAAGCAACAGCAAGAACAACAGCAGCTAGGGAGGTAAGAGGGTGCTGCTGTCATGATTCAAGACCAGCAGCCCTGCTAGATGGTCTCTCGTGGGTAAGACAGCCCACAACAGTTACCTGATCTCACCCTGCACCAGTAGCACCGAGATGAATGACTGATCCAAGCCGCTAGCTTGAGTGAGCAAGGTGAAGGTCCCTAGACAGCAGTTGAGCCACAGGGTCAGGCCACCTCACACAGGGCAGAACAGCTCCTACTCTCTCCCCTGGGCAAGAAATGAGCCCAAGTTCTTTCTGCACCAAGTGGATCTCATGAGCCAATGACCTGGACAAACTGCTGAACCCCCACCAGGGGAGCCGTACCAGGGAGAAGACATGTTTTAGAGGCCAGGGGCTCCCCAAGGGCAGACCAGAGTCTCTGTGGACCCAGAGAGGCACCCCTGCAGGACTAAGAGGCCTGGGCTGGGGGCTGGAATCAGCTCAGGGTGCCATGAAGACAACCTGTCCATTAGTTCTGTCAGGAGGTTTTGATGTAATTTCTCTAAATGCAAGCTTGAGTCTCTTGATTCTTGGACTATCTTAGTCTAACCAACGGCTTGAAAGCTGCCTATGAATCTAGTCATGGGCTCCCGCTCCCAATGTGCCTTGCACACACGTGCCAGTCTCCACCTCATGCCCTGTGCTCACTGCACACCAGCCCCCTGCCGTCACCTCCCTCCCATGCTCTCTCTTATCACCGGGAGGTTAAGCAACCTGCCTCACATTGCCCAGCCTGTAGGGATGAAGCCCTGTCTTAACCCTGGGGCTGGGCTCCTAGGTTCAGCTCTTGCTGTTTCTCAAAACAGCTCTGGACTCAGTCCTGAAAAAAATGAAACAGGTCCTGGGCCCTGCGTGCAAATGTTATCCTGAGCCAGGCGGTGGTAGCGCATGCCTTTAATCCCAGCACTCGGGAGGCAGAGGCAGGCGGATCTCTGTGAGTTCGAGGCCAGCCTGGTCTACAAGAGCGAGTTCCAGGACAGGCTCCAAAACCACAGAGAAACCCTTTCTCGAAAAAACAAAAATAAAAAAATATGTTAGCCTGAGACCACCCAGTGCTGACAGAATGGGGAAAGAGCATGGGGGCCTCTGTTCTGCTGTGGATGCAAGATTGCCCACTGGTCCACACGAGATGCAAGGTACAAGACGTTCACATGGGCCCACCAGTGCACCTCTCTACCAGCAGATACTTTGGAATTTCAGCACTTATATTTGTGTGTGTGTGTGTGTACATGTAAAAGAGAATATGTATATGAAATTTGTATGCATGAGTGTTTGTGTATATATCTCTGTGTTAATGTGTGTTATTTGTTTATGTGAATGTGCATAAGTGCATATAAAGGTGTATGTGTATGAATGTGTGCATGCAAACATCTCTGTATGTGTGTGCAAAAACACCTCTGTGTGTTTGTATATGCATGTGTGAGTGCATCTCAGGGTATGTGAATCCTGGTACATGCATCTCAGTGTGTGCCTTCTGTGAAAATGAACAAGCACATATAGAGAGCCCTAAAGCACATTCTGGGTTTTCGATTGTTTGCTTGTTTGTTTTTGTTTTTGTCAAAATAAAAGGGACTACCATGTTGCCTCGCTGTGGTGAGTAAGCAGGGCTGGGTGCAGAAGAGGCTGCAGAGGTGGCAGTGGGTGAAGACACCTGACCCGCAGGCCTGGCAAGCTGAACTGATCCCTGGACCCCGGGGTGGAAGGAGAGAACTGTCCAAAGCTGTCCTCCGGCATCCACACGCATGCTTCACGTGCACAAGAACAGTCAGATAATTTTTAAAAACTAAAAACATGATGGTAAACTAAATTTTTAAAATGAGAGACACAGAGAAACACCAGACAGCATTCACAGTACCTTAAAGGAGAAAGAAAAGCTGTCTGTCGTGGCCTTGACCAAGACCCCAGCAGCTGCCAGGCTCTCCTCACACAGTCCTGCCCACTTGCTTTAGCCGGCTATCTCCTGACCTGCAGCACAGTCCGGCCCCGCCGAACAGAGAGGGAAACTCAGCCCACGCTGGTAAAGATCGATGTCTTTACCACAGCAACCACACCATGCAAAGAACAGATGCTTGGGGTGGGGGGGGGAAGAGAAAAGGGAGGGAGGACAGGCAAGGTTATTTTCTGTTTCAATGAGGGGTTCGGGCTGCGTTCCCGGCGCCGGGCCCCTTGTTCTGTCCCAATTTTCAGCTAGGCAGTCTTGCCCAGGCCCACTTAGCGTAGGCACCCTTGGATATTGGTGCTTATGAACAGAACCAACACAGCCTGTGGAACCAATCCTGGGGTCAAGGGTCAGGGTTAAGGATTGGGTGCTCCCTCTACACCCCGAATAGGCAACCACATCCAAAAAGCTGCCAAGGCTCAGAGATACAGTCACCCTCATCAGTGTTGGGGTCCTCCTGAAGCTCCGGGGGACTCTGGCTGACTAGCACCAGCCACTGAGTGTTGCCACATTGCTGGCTGCTGGTGCCCACATCTGTTCCTAGCCTGGGAGAGTGGGATGAGAACCCCCAGGCAAATGAGGATGCAGACAGAGGCTGAGGTAGGATGATAGAGCAAGATTCCCAATGTGGGCGAGCTGCCCTGCCCGGGAACCTGAGAGGGGACTGATGCGTCTGCTCGTCGATGGGAACTGTTGACTAGTTTCATAGGGATTCCCAATTGCAGCACTCCCAAATAAATTTGTTTATAAAAACAGTCACTCTGATTTTTTTTAATTATGTGTATGTGAGTGTGCCTGTATGTGTGCATGTCATCTGTGGTGACCAGAAGATCCTCGGGAACTAGAACTAGTTGTGAGCCACGCTGTGCAGGTTCTGGGAACTGAACCCTGGTCTTCTGCAAAGACAGTGCTCCTAACCACTGAGCTATCTCTCCAGCTCTACAAGGGCTCTTAGAATTGCTTTACACACAGCATGTCATTTCTCACCACAAGCCCAAGTTAAAAGATAGGTTTATCCTCAGTTCCCATACCAAAAACCCGTCTCAGAGAGCTGAGGAGACGACTCGGAGAGAGCCCCACATCAACCCTGATGGGAGTGTGGTTCACCTGTCAGTGCAGCACTCGACAGGAAGTCCGTGAGTTCTGGGTTGCCTCTATGAATATGCACTCGCACACATGACAACTTGCCCTGCACACATGCAAACACACACCCACACACATGCAAGCCCACAACTGCACACATGCAAACACACACGCGCAAACACACACCTGCACACATGCAAACACATACCCATACATATGCAAACCCATATCTGCACATATGCAAACATGCATCCATGTGTATTTTTTTTAAATGGTCCATAGAGGTTGGCCCACATCACATAACAGGAATACACATCACTAGAATTCAAATCCAGATCTCACTGGTATGGTGGCACACACTAGATCCAGCACTTGGGAGGCAAAGTCAAGACGAAACATAGTTGGAGGACAGCCTAGGCTCCATAACAAGTTCCAGGCCAGCTGCGGATATATACCAAGTTCTGCACCCTATATATGAGAACCAGATCTATGATAGTAAATCCTGCCCTGAATAAAGCACCATGGTTCAGCTCCATCCCTGGGCCATGAAGGGACTATGAAGGGACTACACAATTCCAGGATGGGAGCAGATTACCCTCATGTGTCCAGCAACCCAGACAAGGAGGGAGGTCGGGGCTGAGGGGTGGGAGACGGACTTACCACCAGTGTATGCACCATGGTATCTGTGGGCTTCGGGATGAAGGCCAGAGACCAAAGCCATGCCTCAGCCTTGTCCGCCTCCACCTCCCCAGCCAAGATGAGCTGCTTCAGGAGGCCCACAAAGTTCTGGGTACCACAGGAGGGCAGAGCATCTACCAGTGGGTGCCTGTGGAGAGCACCACAGTAGCGATCTGTGTCACTGCCCTTGCTGTAGCCTTTGTTCACATGGGGACAAGCTAAGGCTGGAGACAGGGGAGGGACAGGCCTTACTACCTGAGAAAGGAGCCATGCTGGGTCTGTATCACTCTTGCTATGCCCAGCTTTCAAATGTAACAGCCTTGTTCACCCTCTGCTAGGATGATGTGGGATGATGAGGCCCTGGATGAGCCAGTGGTCTTCAATTTAAGCATCTAATGCTCTCAGTCTCCACCAAAGAATGTGAGGCTTGACTGATTTTATTATCTTATTTCATAGTGCCGGGAATGACTGATTTTATTATCTTATATTTCATAGTGCCAGGAATGGCGCCCAGGGCCTCACACACCAGGAACACGTTCTCCTGTGCTACTGCTCGCATTGTTTTGATTTTTCATTTTGAGACAGAATCTCACTATATTGCTTAGGCTAGCCTTGAATTCACCCTGTACCCAGGCTGACCTTGGATTCATGATCCTCCTGCCCCAGCCTCCAGAGTAGCTGAGGTTTCAAGTCTGGGCAAAGATTTATTTATTATAAGCAAGGAAGTTATTTTTCTTGTCTATTTTTATTAAGACTGATAAAAGGTTAGAAGTCTCCAGAAAGATGTTGAGGTGTCCCGTTGTATGGGGGTGGCAGTGTCTGGAGTGGGAACAATGACTGCATGGAGGGGCTCTCAGGCCATAGTCGTCACTCATGAGCTCGGGGCTGCAGGGGACTGTAGGGTGCACAGGCAGAGACAGAGATACCCCAACGTTCTCCACACCATCTACTCTGTAAATGAGCCTCAGCTGCCCCATAAAGACCTGGTCCAAGGCTGCAGTAATTCCCCAGGGAGACATGCTGTGGGCTGAGGGCCATCCCCAAACCATTTTCCTTGTTCTTCTGTGGGACTAGCCTGGGGGAGGAGTAAGAGTAACAGACGCTCAAGAGAGTAGCTGCCCTCTTGAAACACACAGACAGAGAAGGGCTCCCCACCATCTGGACCCAGAGACCAGGTAGACAGATGGATAATGTCCATAGGGACTGCAATGGAGAAATACAGACCCCTAGGTTCAAGTCTCCATCCTAAGGCTGGCATGGTGGCACAGGCCTGCAATCTCAGTGCTTGGGAGGATAAGGCAGGAGGATTGCCTTAAGTTCTAGGCCAGCTGAGCTAAACAGCAAAACCAAGAACCCTCCTCTGCTGTGTGACTTCAGGCAAGTGTCCTAAATGTTCTGTGCTTGCTCTACAAGTCCAAATAGAACTAGCAGCAGCATTTGCCATAGGTTACTTTAAGGGCTCAGTGAATGACTATCAACAGTGGCCATAAAAGTCATGGGCTCCTTGTACTGTTATGTGGTCGTTTTATGAATGGAGCACAGAGCTTCCCTGAGGTGACCCAGCACAGCCTGGAGTCCCTGGAGTAAGGTCTCAGAGAGACCCCTGGGTCCCTCCACATCCTTTGCTGCCCCCAGCTCTGAGGGTGGGAATGAAGTTGAGGTAGTATCCCAGCCTGCAGCACTCCATACTGGACACCTGGGAAGCCTCCACTAGAGGGGACCCACGGTGCTTTGCATGCTAATTCCCAAGTTTGTACAGACGTTGTACCAGGGGGAACAACACCATCTTCATCTGCCAGCCTTCCCCCCCACAAAAGCTTGTGTCTCAGGGGAAATTCCAGACCCCACAGAGGCAAGCTGGAGTCACACCCTATCTGAGGACCCCAGAGAGCACCAGGTCTATCCACCCCATCAAGGAATTCCCAAAGGCAGCCTGCCTGTGGTTCAGCCTCCACCAGAGTGAGGTCCTTACCTGTTGTCATGACATTCAAAAGATGATTGCTGCCAGACTGCGGTCTGCTCACCCACGGAAAGGCCTTGGAGCTTAGACACCAGCATCAGGACTATCTCCATGGCCTGGGGTACAGAGGGGGCGGGATGCCAAAGGGAACCCCATGGTCACCTGGCCCATTCCCTGCTCCAAAGCAGAGACAGCTGGACAGCTAAAGGACATCTGGATGGTGAGGCCACACGTCCAACTTCCAGGCTGGAAAAACACCCAGTAGCTGCATGTCCAGCTCAACAGATATGATCTGTATGCCACACTAGGATGTGGTGGTAGAAAACAGGGTGTGTGCTGCCTTGCCAGTGCCCAGGAGGCTGAGTCAGGAAGACAAGACCAGCCTGGACCACAGACTGAGACTCAGTGTCACCGAACCAAAAGAGAAAACAGTGCCATGGAATCAGTGCATTGGACATGGTACATACAAGGTCAGCTTTGTGAAGCTGTTCCTTTCCTACTTCACATGGGCTCCAGGGCTTGATCTCAGGTCACCAAGCTCGTGTGGTAAGTGCCTTTACCCACTGAGCCATTTTGCTGGCCCTTGTTTTTGTGGTTATTGTTTTGGTTTTATTTGTTTGGGTTTTTGGTTTTTTTTTTGAACCCAAGTTTCAAGTAGACTGAGCAAGCCTCAAAACTCACCAAGTAGCCAAGAATGACGTTGATCCTCCTGATTCTGCCCCCTGAGTGCTAGGACAACAGACACCCACCACCATGTCCCATCCACTGGGGTTTGAGCAAGTCAGAGCGACATTCTACCAGCTCCACACTTAGCTCCACCCTCAGCTCCACCCTCAGCTCCACCCTCAGCTCCACCCTCAGCTCCACCCTCAGCTCCACCCTTAGCTCCACCCTTAGCTCCATCCTTAGCTCCACCCTTAGCTCCACCCTCAGCTCCACCCTCAGCTCCACCCTTAGCTCCACCCTTAGCTCCCTGATGAATCTTAGCTCCACCCTCAGCTCCACCCTCAGCCCCACCCTTAGCTCCCTGATGAATCTTAGCTGGATTGTTTTTCTTTTTCACTTGAACAATCTTTAATGAAAGTCGTGTGTAAGAGTCAATTATTTCTTCCCGTATTTGCCCTTTCCTACTTATCAAGAAGTGGCTCTCCTTTGAAGGATTTCTTTCCAGATTTATCTAGCTTTAGCCTGGCAACAGCCCCACCATTGCTGGGGTGGAGGCCCACGTGGAGAGTTGTGCCTGCCTTTAGCCTTTTCTCGCTGCCCCCGTTCAATGTGAATGCATATTTCTGCTGTGCACCTGGACCACTTTGCTAATCTGCTGGCCTTTGTCGTGTCCTCACACAGCCTGAGCTTCACCATCCTTTCACACTTCTCTCTCTGCTCTGAGGAGAGAGAGGAAGACGTGATCTTCCTCCAAGTGTGAGGAGGTCCATCGAAATGCCACTTGTGCTTCAGAAGTTACAAAGGGATTAAACTTCATTTTGGCAGCTGCAATCTAGTGATGGCCCCCAAAAAAGCTAGTTCAAATATTTAGTAAGGAATAATCTTCAATTTGTAAATTTGTTATTATATTACTTGCTTGTTTTTTAATTTTACTTTTTGGAGACAAGATCTACGTAGCATCGTCTGGCCTGGTACTCCTACACAGAGAGACAATGCTGACCTCGGATTCAGAGGCCCACCTGCTTCTGCACTAGAACAAAGGCCTGTGCCATCTTGTCCTGCGTTACTTTCTTTGTTTCCTTGGATTCAGCCTAACTCTTTAGCCCTGGCTGGCCTCACACTTGCCACCTACCTTCCTCAGATTCTCAGGTGCACCTCCGTGCCTACCTTTCTGGCACACTGGCTTTTGTGTGCATGTTGTACTGCTGGAATTTGGTTTTATTTTCTACGGTACTGAGGATGGAACACAAGGCCTTGGGCATATAAGACAAACTCTCTACCCTCTGAGCTATGTCTGCAGCCCTTGAACATTTTCCTATCAAAAAGTGGCTTTCAATAGTGATGGCAGGAAAGCATGGTCACCTGATGGCCAGTCACGGAGGGTCCAAACACTCCAATGGACAAAGGGCTGCTTCCAAAGTGAACCCCTGATTCTTCCAGCTGCTTAGTTTGGGGAAACTGACTTCATTCCTCCCATCTCAGCCTTCCTGTAGTCCCAGGTCTCTGCAGCAACCTAAGCCCGAGGCCATGAGAGAAGCAAGCCCAAAGGAGTCATGCTAGGCCCACCCTGCTGTCTGCTCAACAATGGGCCTGCCAAGGCAGGGATGAAGCACCTTGAGGGATCACTGGTGTGGGAGGCCTCACTGTATGACTGCCACCAAGCCCAACCTGGTCTCAGCAAAACACAGGATATACCCAGCATGGTGGCAGATGCTGTACTCTCAGATCATGGAAGGCACAGATGGGGGTCATCATAAGTCCCAGACAGCCTGGGCTACAGAATGAGACCCTGTCTCAAAAACGTCAGAGCACAAAGCAGGCTCCTTGAGGCCAATGTGTCCACCCCAGAATGCAGGGAGCCTTCCTGGGATGGACCTTCTCCAGTCTCACCCTGTCCTCATTTCCACTGGTGGCACACAAGCAGACTGACTGCCACTGCTACACTGGCCCTGACTCTGGTGGCCACAGAGCCTCTCTGTCACCCACCATGCTATCTGGAGACCTCAGAATCTGCTTTTCCCCCTCTGAAGCCTTGCTGCAGGATTTAGGAACACCTGACTATCCACAGCCCATGTTATGTGTCACAGTCTCTGGGGCATTTGGTTGACATGTAACTCTGTGTTGGTGTGCTTACATAGCATGTGTAGGATCCTGGGTTCTGTTTGTAGCTCCATCAAAAAGGAGAAAGAAAAGAAAAACAAACAAAAACCCCACTTGACTGCATAGCATTTAATAAATGGGCATAGCTTGAGTTTTCTTCCAGAACATGTGTGTCTGCTTCTCTCTCAGCCACCCCAACAGGCCTATTCCTGTCCCCTGGCACCCAGGTGAAGCTTTGACCTGGCCATTCCCACCACTGCCCCTACATCATCAACACCTGCCCCACACACACACACACACACACACTGGGAGCTTGCATTCTATGGGCCACCAAGTCCTGGCTTTGTTTCAGGACTGAAATCAAACCTTTCCTGGGGCCACTGGCCTTAGCAAGGGGCTGAGACTTTGTAGTCTCCTGGCAACACAGGGAGGCTGGGGATCTGTGGCGTGGGCTAGTGCATCCCTAGAAAGCCTAACAGCTTATCTTTTGGCCCAAGGGGCCTCTTAGGGAGGCACTGCTGGCCCCTAAGGGAGACCCAGGCCCATAGTGCACCTTGCCTCAAGTCATGGAGCCAGCTTAGTGGACAGCCTGGAGTCAGGAAGTGCTCTGGGGATGGACAGGAGAAGCTGGTCGGTCCTATGGCTTCACAAGGTTCCCATCCTGGAGCTGGACAGTGAGATAAGAACAGTGTTATAGTTCTCAGCTTGGACAACCATGTGCCCAAGAGATAGCAATCTGGTTGTCATGACTACAGGCAGGGAAGATGCCGGCATCCAGCTGGTGGAGACCAGGAGTGCTTCTTCTGTGTAACACAATGAACAGGGCATCCCTCCCCTACAGAAAATGTGGGAACAGACGGCCTAGGTGAAATGCCCAGCTCTGCTATTTCCCGGCCAGGTGGCTGTGAGTCTAGTGCCTAATTCTGCAAGCCAGTTTCTTCACTTGTAAAATGGGCACAGAGACAGGAACTTTCCTGAGGGTTGAATTAGATAACATGGATGAGGGCCTTAGACAGAGCGAATGCTTGGGTGTGTTGGTAAAGCTGGGCAAGAAGGGGAGATTATGCGGAAGCTGCTCAGGCTTTGAGTCTGCCCTGGGGCTGGAAAAACTTACCTCAAAGTTGGTGGGCTGAGCCACACACGGCTCCTCACTAGCAGAGCTGCCCGGGGCCACTATGGCTCTGGACAGTTTCTCCTCCCATTCATACTTCAGGCTGCTGGGACTCAATCTTTCTAGTCTGTATCTGGGGCAGCAAGACCCTTAGAGTCAGAGGGGCCTGGAAGCTGTCCCTCAAATTCTACAAATGACTCCTTCAGCATGCTCCAGGCATGAGGTTAGAGAGACAGGTACAAAGTCATAGCAGATATTACCCAGGTACCCATTACCAGGGCATGGGCAGGTCAGCAGGTGGGGGGACATGCAGCACTGCCAGCAAAGATAGGAAGTAACCTAAGCACCCATCTGTCAGATGGAGTACATTGGGTCTGTCCCCAATAGTGCACAGCAAAGGTGATCCTTCTCTGTGAAGCCTGGGGACAGGGCTCAGTTCAGGAACTGCTGGCCTAATATGCACCAGGCCCTGGGTTCAACACCCTGGCACAGAGTAAACCAAACACAGTGTCACAAGTCTGCAATCCCAACACATAGGAGGGAAAAGCTCCTGGCCTCTCAGCTCCCTAGGGGCCAGGACTCTCTGAAGTAAAGGTTGGTGTGAATGCAACCCTTTCTCCCTATCCAGGTAGTCATTGTCCAGAGTGCACCTCTATCATTACAGGAAGATGTGGAGGGGGAAAGGAGAGGGGTTATGATTGGGTGAGAGGAGAAGGAAAGAAGGGGAGGGGAAGAAAGGAAGCAGGACAGAAGCAGGAAGGGTAAGAAGGGAAGAAGGAAGTGGGCAGAAAGGAAAGTGAGGAAGGACGGAGGCAGACACTGTGGCGCAAGCCTTCTGTCCCAGCACTTGCGAGGCAGATGCGACTGAAGGAGGAAGAAGGGAAAGAGGAGGAGGCAAGGAAAGAGGAAGGAAGGGAGGAGGAACGTAGAGAAAGGACAGGGAGAGGGGACAGTGGGAAGGAAACTGTGGGGTGTGTGCACTGACCATCCCAGGCAGGGGCTGAGTGTGCAGGGAGGAGGAAACTACGTGCAGGGACTGCCTTGGTCTTGAGCTGATCCCCTAGGCTTTGGTATGTGGCAGGACACTGGCCCAGGATGTCTCTCTGGGATGTCCAATCGAGCAGTTAGTCCCCTGCACCACCTCTACCCACTGGCCTTCCCTTCTGGCTCTGGTCTCACCTCCTCTAAAGTCTGGGACTCATGGACCCCAACAGCTCTGCACAAGGCTCAGAACTGATCGCTTCACATTCAAGGCCCAGCGTCGCTCAGAGCCGCAGGGACACAAGTGGACCACTGGCCGGCACTGAAGATGAAGGCAAGAGGATTGCGGTCCAAAGCAGCACTGTGGAAGGAGGGATGAGGGGTCCCATGGGCCGCAGTGACTCTGTCCTGTAGATTTCCCCGTAGGAAATCCCACTTCTCTCTGCTCCAGGGCATCTCTGGAAATGTCAATATGGGGACAAAATCCACAGGCAGCTGAGTTCGTCTAAAAGAGGGAGGCTCTGGAGAGCTGTTTGCACTCTCAAACTTCCTAATGAATCCAGAATCTGTCACCCCAAAGGATACCCCAAGTTCACCCAGACCAGCACTAGAAATCCGCTCACATCTGACAAGCTTTCACTGAACCCGTGATGTCCAGAGGAGCCCGAATGTTATCAGTCCCCACTACAGCGTCACCTACTGAAACAGCAACTCCAGCACAGGAGACAGACAGACTTTGTCCCAAACCGTATCTCCCCATTTTCAGAGCATCATGTACCACGCTTGTCTCAAACTTGCTCTGTAGCCAAGGATGACCTTGAACTCCTAATCTTGCAGCCTGTACCCCTTCCCCAGAGTCACTAGACCTGCCTTATCTGTGCTGGGGACTGAATTCTGAACTGAGCTACATTCCCAGGCCAGCCCCACATTTTGTTGTAGCTGGGGCGTAGGGGGTTGTGTTACTGAGGCCCGAGCCCAAGGCATCACTCATGCTGAGCAAACACTCACAGCATCACCCTTTGCATCCGTCCTTCCTTCCTTCCTTCCTTCCTCCTGCCCTTCCTCCCTCCCTTCATATCTCTCTTCCTCTTATCTCCTCCCCTTCCCTCCCTTATCTTCTCCTTTCTTCCTTCCTTCTTTTCGTTTTCTTTTTGGTTTTTCAAGACAGGGTTTCTCTGTGTTGCTCTGGAGCCTGTTCTGGAACTCGCTCTTGTAGACCAGGCTGACCTCAAACTCACAGAGATCCTCCTGCCTCTGCCTCCCGAGTGCTGGGATTAAGAGATGTACTTTTTGGTTGGATGTATATGACAGTTTTGCCTGCCTACATATACGTGCACTATGTATGTGTTTAGCGCCCACAGAAGCCAGAAGAGGACTTCAGATCTCCTGTGCCTGGAATCAAGGACAGTTCTAAGTCACTTGTGCTTGCTAGGAACTGATCCTGAGTTTTCTGGAGAAGCAGCAAACGCTCTTACCTGATGAACAATCTCTCTAGCTTTTCTTTTCTTTTCTTTTTTTCTTTCTTTCTTTTTTTGGGGGGGTTTAATACAGAGTTTTAACTGCATAGCACAGGCTGACCTTGAACTAACAACCTTCCTGCCTCAGCCTCTCTAGTAGCTGGTACCCACCTTCTTCTGCAGGCCCATTTGCTTTTCCTAAACGCCTGCAGCCTCTGCCCGCTCCTGTGCCCAGACTTCAGTGCTCTGAGGCCCATGTGGCTTCTGAATACAGATGCATATGCTGTTTCTTCTGTCACCTGCCTATGTCCATTATTTCAGCTATGAAGTTGGCTACAGCAGAAACAAAGTCTCCTGCCACACACAGGGCCCCACAGGGGTTGCTCACTGCCCTCCACCCACACAGGACAGACAGTATAGACAGGACAGCATGGAGCTAAAGCTAAGATCTAGACCCAGACGGCTGGTTCCAGGGTCAGAGGCCTCAGAACCATGGAAATTGCCTTGAGATTCTGTCACTGTGAAACAGGCCTTGGGAAAACAGTTTTCTTGTTAAGCATTGACTCCAGACTTGGGCCCATAGGTAACCAGACACAGAATCAAAGCTTGATCTGTCCTATTGGGCTCCTTCACTATGGACTGTCCACTTATCTGTACCGGGCAGCGGGTGTTCTTGATAAAACTTAGAGTTACTTGGAAAGTGGGAGCAATTGAGCAATTGCCCAGATCAGACTGGCCTGAAAGACTGCCTTGATTGAGGATTGGTATGGGAGGGCCCAGGCCACTACCAGTGCCAGCATCCTACTCAGATGGGCTTGAACATTACAGGAAGCTGCAGAGTGAGCCAGCAGGCAACGCTTCTCCAATGGCTTCTGCTCTGACTTCTCTCAGTGCTGGGCCTGTGGAGTGTAATCTTTCCTCCCCCGGCCTGTGGAGTGTAATCTTTCCTCCCCCAGCTGCTATCATAGTGTTGATCACAGCTACAGAGCACAGACTAGAAGAGTATGCTGCACACAGCTCATTTCATCCCTGTCAGTTCGGACCCTGTGCTCACCTTGGACTCCCGGAAGAACAAAACACACTCCCCCGTAGAGGCGGTCAGCCATGAAGGAGCAGCTATAATCATCTTGTGGGGACTCAAGCCCGGGACAGTGGTAAGGACTTCTTCAGATCACCTTCAGAGAACCAGACTGAGACAAGGCCACACTTTGCCCAGGACAGCTTGGTCACATAGGGCTCTTCTGTACCCTAATTCTTCCTCAAAAGGTCATGTCAGAACCCAAAAGACAGATGTGGGGCCTCTGGCCCCCTGCACCTGCTCTTCCCAGCATGCTACATTGATTAGGTTGCCTCTCTCTGCTTTTCACAATTACTCGGTTCTCGAATTTTTGTATCGGGACAAGCAACCAAGGCTAGCTAGCTTGTGAGCTAGGAGCTCTGCCTTTTGCCCTCAAACTCTAGGTTATGGTCATTCAGACTAGGCAACCAGGAATGCGGGTGCGCACACAGCCAGGGGTCGGGAACAGGATTGAGCCCCTGCAACAGCAGCCAGGGGTCAGGAGAAGGACTGAGCCGATGCCTCTGGACCTTGCTCTCACCTGGTAGGACAGATGGTCAATGCCTGGTCCCTGGAATGTAGGGGAGAAGAGAGGAGGAGTGCTAAGTCCTGCATCCCTGTATGGATACAGGAGACCAAGATGATCCAGGACAAAGGGGAATGACCACACCCCAAGCCTACAAGCCAGTAATGCAGGCCCAGGGAGGCTCTTGTCCCCTTCTTCCTCAGTTGGTATCAGGGGTGAGGGTGCTAAGGCAGGGCCTGGGATCTCAGACCCGGGGCTTACAGAAATGCTAATTGTACTTCCTCAGAATACAAGTGTCAGTCTGGTCCCAGGGAAGTGACAACCCCCAGGGCCCCTGACTTAGCATTTCTGATGAGGAGTGGGGAACAATAGGCCCCTTAGAGGAGACAGCCCTAAGCCTTTCAGGGGATCCATCTGCCCCTGTCCAGTATCTCCCACCCCCTGTCCCTGTATTCCTGGACAAAGGCTTTATTTTTTTTTTAACAAATGAATTTGCAATAAAAAGGAAGAGGAATCTGTCAGATGGGGCCGTCTTTAGGCTGGCTGCTCTTGCAGCTCCAAGCCCCATGTCAGGGAGCCCTGGGAAACCAGCATAAGGCAGAGTTCCAGGCTTGGCGGGGTCACCAAAGGTCAGCTCAGCTTGGGGGGCAGGCAGGACATTGCCTTTTACCTCCTCAGACAAGGGGGGAAGGGAGACCAGCTGATCTCAGAGGGCACAGAGATCAGAGCCATCCAGAACCTACACAGGGGCGGTGCCCATTTGGGTAACTAGCAGATAAGAACTCTCTATCTGCTGCAAGTATATGGCAGGCAGTAGTGTGAAGTCCCCCCATCAAACAAGAAGCCACCTGATGATGTTATTTGGAGTCACTTGAGGCTCCTACATCATAAAATTCTTAATGTCTCATTGGCGATCTAGCCTGATTACTTGACAGAGTCGAAACATGAACACAAGCTGTGTAGTGGAACACAATTGTGATCCCAGCACTCATCAGAGTTCAAAGCCAACCTGGGCTACAATAAAACCCTGTTCTCAAACAAAACTTGTCAAGATAAACCCTTATTTGACCATTACTCCAAAGTGACATCTCTTCAGCATGA
>PVIU01023109.1:0-28054 GCA_004026605.1 Ondatra zibethicus | reverse complement strand
AGGATCCAGCAATACCACTCTTGGGCATATACCCAAGAGAAGTCCAATCATACTACAAAAGCATTTGTGCAACTATGTTCATAGCAGCATTGTTTGTAATAGCCAGAACCTGGAAACAACCTAGGTGCCCCTCAATGGAAGAATGGATCAAGAAAGTGTGGATTATATACTCATTAGAATACTACTCAGCGGTAAAAAAACAATGACATCTTGAATTTTACATGCAAATGGATGGAAATAGAAAACGCTATACTGAGTGAGGTAACCCAAACCCAGAAAGATGATTATGGTATGTACTCACTCATTAGTGGACCCTAGCCATAAAATAAAGGACACTAAGCACTTAGCTCACAAGCCCAGAGAAGCTGAATAGCAAGGTGAACCCAAAGAAACCATATACAGATCTTCCTGGAAGTTGGAAGCAAACAAGATCATCAGGCAAAAGTTGGAAGCCAGGGGTTGGGGATAGAGGTGGAGGGTAGGGGAGTAGGGGAAGGGGAGAGGGGGAAGGAGAAGGGAAAAGGACCGGGGAGAGCTTGGGGGAGTGGGAGGGTGAAGATGGAGGAAAGGTGGACATTGGAGAAGGGAATAAGATATCTACATTAAGGGAGTCATTTTAGGGTTGGCAAGAGTCTTACCTCTAGAGGGGATCACAGGTGTCCACGGGGATGTCCCCAGCTAGGTATTCGGGCAGGAGAGGAGAGGGTGCTGGAACTAGCCTTGTTCCATAGTCACATTGATGATTATCTTGATTACCATTATAGAAATTTCATCCGATGGATGGAGATAGAGACAGAGACCCACATTCACATCAGAGCAATGGATTGAGCTCCCAAGGTGCAGTTCAAGAGCAGAAGGTGGGAGAAGATGAGTAAGGAAGTTAGGACCGTGAGGGGCTGGTCCACCCACTGAGACAGTGTGCCTGAACTAATGGGAGCGCACCAATCCAGCTGGACTGGGACTGAATGAGCATATGATCAAACCAGACTCTCTGAATGTGGCAGCGAATGGGGGCGGACGGAGAAGCCATCAACAATGACACCAGGACCTATCTCTTCTGTATGTATTATCTTTTGGGGAACCGAGTCTTTTTGGATGCACACCTTCCTAGGCCGGGAGGGAGGGTGGTGGGCCTTGGACTTCCAACAGGGCAGGGCACCATGCCCTCTTTTAAGGAAGAAGGAGGAGGGAGGAGGAGTGGGGGGTAGTGGGAGGGGACCGGGAGCAGGGGAAGAAATGTAAAAATTTTATTTATTTAATTGTTTTTGAATGGAAAAAATAAAAGAATATGAAAAAAATAGAAAAATATATACCATATAAATAAAATAACCTTAAATTTATATCAATATATAAAAGTCCATACCAATGTAAAATATTTAAGACTAATAGGTACTTTTATAGTTTAAAAGTAAATTCAGCAATCTACCTTTTTATCCTATCATTTAATTTTTATACATTTATTACTATTATTATTTAATTGAAAATTTATATACCCAGTTACCACTCCATCCCCTGTTCCTGTTCCCTCTACCTTCCCCTGCACTCTACCTCACATCCTGCCCATGTGGAGTCAACAAAGTCTAGCACATCAATTTCAGGAAGGACCAAGGTCCTCTCCACTATGTAGACTGTGCTAGGTGTCCCTCCAAAGAAAATGGACTCCAAAAAGCCAGCTCAAGCAGTAAGGATAAATCCTGATCCCACTGGCAGTGGCTACACAGATTGTCCCAGCCATTCAACTGTCACCCACACTCAGAGGGCTTAGTTTAGTCCTATGTTGGTTCCCCCACTGTCAGTCTGAAGTCAATGACTTCCCATTAGCTCAGGTAAGCTGTTCAAGATATCCCCATTATATTCTTGACCCCTTTGCTCATATTATCACTCCTCCCTCTCTTTGACTGGACTTTGGGAGCTCAGCCCAGTACTTCACTCTGGATCTCTACATCTGCTTCTATCAGTTGCTGGATGAAGGTTCTATGATGATAATTAAGGTAGTCTCAAGCTGATTGCAGGGGAAGGCCAGTTCAGGCACCCTCTCCACTATTGCTTAGGTCTTAGTTGGAGTCATCCTTATGGATTTCTGGGACTTCCCCTAGTGCCAGGTTTCTTGCTAGCCCCATAATGACTCCACGATCAAGATATCTCTTTTCTTACTCTCCCTCTCTGTTTTTCCCCCCATCTCAACCATCATGTTCCCCCATGTTCGCCTACTCTCTCCCCTTCTCTCCTCCTCCTCTCCTTCACTCTTCCATGTAGACCCAGCATGCTCCCAATTCTCTCAGGAGAGCTTGTCTATTTCCCCTTCCCAGGGGGATCCATATATGCATCTGTTAGGGTTCTACTTGTCACCTAGCTTCCCTGGGATCGTAGAGTATAGATTGGTTATCATTTGCTTTGTGTCTAATATCTTCTTATGAGTGAGTACATATCATGTTCATCATTCTGGGTCTGGGTTACTTTACTCAGGATGGTTTTTTTCTAGTTCCATCCATTTACATGAAAATTTCACAATGTCATTGTGAACCACTGAATAGTTGTCCATTTTATAAATGTACCACATTTCCTTTATGCATTCTTCAGTTGAAGGGCATCTAGGTTGTTTCCAGGTTATGATTATTACAAATAATGCTGCTATGAACATTGTTGAGTAAGTGTCCTTGTGGTATGGTTGTGCATCCTTTGGGTATATTCCCAGGAGAGGTATCACTGGGTCTTGAGGTAGGTTGATTCCTAATTTTCTGAGAAACCTCCATACTAATTTCCAAGGAAGTTGTACAAGCTTGCACTCCGGCCAGCAGTGGAGGAGTGCTCCCCTTACTCTACATCCTCTCCAACAAAAACTATCATTGGTCTTTTGTTTTGATTTTAGCCATACTAACTGGTGTAAAATAGTATCTCAGAGTCACTTTGCTTTGCATTTCCCTGATGCTTAATGATGTTGAGCATTTCCTTAAGTGTCTTTTACCCATTTGAGATTCTTCTATTGAAGATTCTCTGTTTAGATCTGCACACCATTTTTTAATTGGATTATTTTGTATCTTTATGTCTAGTTTCCTGAGTTCTTTACATATTTTGGAGATCAGCCCTTTGTCTGGTGGTGTTGGTGAAGATCTTTTCCCATTCAGTAGGCTGTCATTTTGTCTTATTGACTGTGTCCTTTGCCCTGCGGAAGCATCTCAGTTTCAGAAGGTACAATTTATTTATTGTTGATTTCATTTTCTGTGCTACTGGTGTTATATTTAGGAAATGGTCTCCTGTATCCATGCATTCAAGGTTCCTTCCCACTTTCTATTCTATGAGGTTCCATGTGGCTGGGTTTATATTGAGGTCTTTAATTCATTTGGATTTCAGTTTTGTGCATGGGGATAGATAATGGATCTATTTGCATTCTTCTAAATGTTGACATCCAGCTATGCCAGCACTATTTGTTTAACGTGTTTTCTTTTTTCCATTGTATAATTTTAGCTTCTTTGTAAAACATCAGGAGTTCATAGGTGTATGGATTAAAATCAGGGTCTTTGATCTGATACCATTGGCCCACCTGTCTGTTTTTATGCCAATACCAAGCTTTTTTCATTACTATAGCTCTATACTAGAGTTTGATGTCAAGGATGGTGATGCCTCCAAAAGTTCCTTTATTGTACAGGATTATTTTGGCTATCCTGGGTTTTTTATTTTTCCATATGAAGTTGAGTATTATTATTTCAAGGTCTGTGAAGAATTGTGTTGGAATTTTGATAGGGATTGCATTGAATTTGTAGATCGCTTCTGGTAGGACTGCCATTTTTCTTATGTTTATCTTACCTATCCAAGAGCATGGATGATCTTTACATTTTCTGATATCTTCCCCAGTTTCTTTCTTCAAAGACTTAAACATCTTGTCAAACATGGCTTTTGCTTCTTTGATTTGTGTTACACCACGATATTTTATGTTATTTATGGCTATTGTAAATGGTAATGTGTCTCTGATTTCTCTCTCAGCACCTTTATCATTTGTATATTGGAGGGCTACTAATTTTTTTGAGTTGATCTTGTATCCTGTCACATAACTGAAGGTGTTTATCAGCTAGAGGTGTTCCCTCATAGAATTTGAGGGGTCACTTATGTATACTATCATATCATCTGCAAATAGTGAATGTTTGACTTCTTCCTTTCCAGTTTATATCTCCTTAATCTCCTTTTGTTGTCTTATTGCTCTAGATAGAAATTTGAGTACTATGTTGAGAAGATATGGAGAGAGTAGACAACCTTGTCTTGCTCCTGATTTTAGTGAAATCAAGTTGAATTTCCCTCCATTTAATTTGGTGTTGATTGTTGGCTTGACCTATATTGCTTTTATTATGTTTAGATATGTTCCTTGTATCCCTGATCTCTCCACAACCTTTATCATGAAGTGTTGTTAGATTTTGCCAAAGGCCTTTTCAGCATCTTATGTGATGATCATTTGTCTTATTTTCTTTTAGTTTTTTTATATGGTGGATTACATTGATAGATTTTTATATGCTGAATCATTCCTGCATCTCTGGGATGAAGCCAACTTGATCATGGTGAATGACATTTTTTGATGTGGTCTTGGATTCAGTTTGCCAGTATTTTACTGAGTATTTTTCCATCAATGTTCATGAAGGAGATTAGCCTGTAATGCTCTTTCTTAGTTGTGTCTTTGTGTGGTTTGGGTATCAGGGTAACTGTAGCCTCATAAAAAAGTTTGTCAATGTTCCTTCTGTTGTTTCTATTGTGTGGAACAATTTGAAGAGTATAGGTAGTAGCTCTTCTTTGAAGTTATGGTATAATTCTGCACTGAAACCATTGGATCCTGGACTTTTTTGTTGTTGTTGGGAGACTTTTGATGACTACTTGTACTACCTTGGGTGTTATAGGCCTATTTAAGTTGTTTACCTGGTCTTGATTTAATTCTGGTATGTGGTACCTGTGCAAAAAATTGTCCATTTTTTTAGATTTTCCAATTTTATGGAGCACAAGTTTTCAAAGTGTGATCTAATGATTCTCTGGTTTTCTTCAGTGTCTATTGTTTTGTCCACCTTTTCATTTCTGATTTTGTTAATTTGGATGTTCTTTCTCTATCGTTTGATTTGTTTGGATAAGGATTTGTCTATCTTGTTGATTTACTTAAAGAAACAGCTCTTTATTTTATTGATTCTTTGTATTATTTTCTTTGTTTCTATTTTATTGAATTCAGCCCTCAATTTGATAAATTCTTGTTGTCTATTTCTTCTTGGTGAGTCTGTTGCTAATAGTTCTAGAGCTTTCAGGCATGCTGTTAAGTAGCTAGAGTGAGATTTCTCCATGTTCTTTATGTAAGCACTTAATGCTATGAACTTTCCTTTTAGCACTGCCTTCATAGTGTCTCATAGATTATTTTGTGCATTCGTTTTCATTGGATTCTATGAAGTCTTTAAATTTAATTTCTTCCTTGACTCAGGGGTGATTCAATTCAGCACTGTTCAATTTCCATGAGTTTGTACGCTTTCTGCAATTAATGTTGTTGTTGAATTCTAACTTTAAGCCATAGTGATCTGATAAAATACAGGGGGCTATTCCAATGTTTTAGGCTCTGTTGTGATTTGCTTTGTTATTGAGAATGTGGTCAGTTTTAAAGAAAGTTCCATGAGGTTCTGAGAGAAGATATATCCTTTTGTGTTTGGGTAAAATGTTCTATAGATGTCTGTTAATTCCATTTGAGTCATGACATCTGTTAGTTCTCTAATTTCACTGTTAAGTTTCTGCCTGGCAGACCTGTCCAGGGATGAGAGTAGGCTGTTGAAGTCTCCCACTATTAGTGTGTGGGGTTTATTGTGTAATTTAAGCTATAGTAATGTTTCTTTTTGTTTTCTTTTGTTTTTTTCTAATAGTCTTTTATTACTTTATAAATAATACCATGAAAATTTCCACTTCCTCTCCTCCTCCCACTCCCATACTCACCTTCCCTCCTCCCCCTCCAGTCCTAAGAGAGGGCAGGGTACCCTGCCCTGTGGGAAGTCCAAGGCCCTCCCCCTTCCATCCAGGCTTAGGAAGGTGTGCATCCAAATAAACTAAGATCCCAAAGAGCCAGTATATGCAATAGAGACAAATCCCCGAGCCATTATCATTGGCTTTTCAGTCTGCCCCAATTGTCAGCCACATTCAGAGGGTCCAGTTTGATCCCATGATCATTCAGTCCCAGTCCATGGGGATTTGGTGAGCTCCCTTTAGATCAGGCACACTGTCTCAGTGAGTAGACCAACCTCTCATGGTCCTGACTTACTTGCTCTTATTCTCCCTCCTTCTACTCTTCAACTGGACCTTGGGAGCTCAGTCCAGTGATCCTATGTGGGTCTCTGTATCTGTCTCTATCTCCATCTGTTGCCAGAAGAAGGTTCTATGGTGATATTCAAGATAGTCATCAGTCTAACTACGGGACAAGGCCAGTTCAGGCACCCTCTCCTCTACTGCCCAAGGTCCTAGCTGGGGACATCCCCGTGGACACCTGGGAACCCCTCTAGAGTCCAGCCTCTTGCCAAACCCAAAATGACTCTCTTAATTAAGGTATCTTCTTCCTGCTCCCATATCCATCCTTCCTCCATCTCAACCATCCCACTTCCCCAAGCTCTCCCAAATCTTCCCCTTCTCCCTTCTCTCTCCCCCTCTCCCCTTCCCCCCACCACACCGCCACCCCCGTACTTCCAACTTTTGCCTGACAATCTTGTCTGCTTCCAATTTCCAGGAGGATCTATGTATGTTTTTCTTTGGGTTCACCTTATTACTTAGCTTCTCTAGGATCATGAACTACAGGTTTAATGTCCTTTGTTTATGGCTGGAATCCACTGATGAGTGAGTACATACCATATTCATATTTTTGGGTCTGGGTTATCTTACTTAGGATAGTGTTTTCTATATCCATACATTTGCATGCAAAATTCAAGATGTCATTGTTTTTACCACTGAGTAGTACTCTAATGTGTATATATTCCACTCTTTCTTGATCCATTCTTCCATTGAGGGGCATCTAGGTTGTTTCCAGGTTCTGGCTATTACAAATAATGTTGCTATGAACATAGTCAAACAAATGCTTTTGTAATATGATTGGGCATTTCTTGGGTATATTCCCAAGAGCGGTATTGCCGGATCCGGAAGTAGGTTGATTCCTAATTTCCTGAGAAACTGCCACACTGATTTCCAAAGTGGTTGCACAAGTTTGCATTCCCACCAGCAATGGATGAGTGTTCCCCTTACTCCACATCCTCTCCAGCATAGGATATCCTTGATGTTTTTGATTTTAGCCATTCTGACAGGTATAAGATGGTATCTCAAAATTGTTTTGATTTGCATTTCCCTGATTGCTAAGGAAGTTAAACATGACCTTAAGTATCTTTTGGCCATTCGAACTTCTTCTGTTGAGAATTTTCTGTTCAAATCATTACCCCATTTTTTAATTGGGTAATTTAGAAATTTAATGTCTGGTTTCTTGAGTTCTTTGTATATTTTGGAGATCAGACCTTTGTCTGATGTGGTGTTAGTGAAGATCTTCTCCCATTCAGTAGGATGCCTTTTTGTCTTAATGACTGTGTCCTTTGCTTTACAGAAGCTTCTCAGTTTCAGGAGGTCCCATTTATTCATTGTTGCTCTTAATGTCTGTGCTACTGGGGTTATATGTAGAAAGTGGTCTCCTGTGCCCATGTATTGCAGGCTACTTCCCACTTTCTCATCTATCGGGTTCAGTGTGGTCAGATTTATATTTAGGTCTTTAATCCAGTTGGACTTGAGTTTTGTGCATGGTGATAGATAAGGACCTATTTTCATTCTTCTACAGGTTGACATCCAGTTATGCCAGCACCATTTGTTAAAGATGCTTTCATTCTTCCACTGTATACTTTTAGCTTCTTTGTCAAAAATCAGGTGTTCATAGGTTTTCAGGTTAATATCTGGGTTTTAAATTCTATCCCATTGATCAACATCTCTGTTTTTATGCCAATACCAAGCTGTTATCATTACTGTGGCTCTGTAATAGAGTTTGAAGTCAGGGATGGTAATGCCTCCGGAAGTTCCTTTATTGTAAAGAATTTTTTAGGCTATCCTGGGATTTTTGTTTTTCCTTAACAAAAATTGATTATGTTTTCTCAAGTTCTGTGAAGAATTTTGTTGGGATTTTGATGGGGATTGCATTGAATCTATAGATTGCCTTTGGTAGAACTGCCATTTTTACTATGTTGATCCTACCAATCCAAGAGCATGGGCGATCCTTCCATTTTCTGGTATCTTCTTCAATTTCTTTCTTCAAAGACATAAATTTCTTGTCAAATAGATCTTTCACTTCCTTGGTTAGTGTCACCCCAAAATACTTTATGCTATTTGTGGCTATCATGAAAAGTGATGTTTCTCTGATTTCCCTCTCAGCATCTTTATCCTTTGTGTATAGGAGGGCTACTGATTTTTTTGAGTTGATCTTGTATCCTGCCACATCACTGAAGGTATTTATCAGCTGTAGAAGTTCTCTAGTAGAGTTTTTGGGGTAACTTATGAACACTATCATAAAAATGAAAGTTTGACTTCTTCCTTTCCAATTCAAATCCCCTTGATCTCTTTATGTTGTTTTATTGCTATTGCTAGAAATTCAAGCACTATATAGAAGAGATATGGAGAGAGTGGACAGTCTTGTCTTGTTCCTGATTTTAGTAGAATAGCTTTGAGTTTCTCTCCATTTATACAGTCAGCTTGCTGTATATTGCTTTTATTATATTTAGATATGATCTTTGTATCCCTAATCTCTCCAAGACGTTTATCATAAAGGGGTGTTGAATTTTGTCAAATGCTTTTCAACATCTAATGAAATGATCATTTTTTTTTCTTTTAGTTTATTTATATGATGGATTACATTGATAGATTTTCATATGTTGATCCAGCCCTGCATCTCTGGGATGAAGCCTACTTGATCTTAATGGATGAGTTTTTTGATGTGTTCTTGGATTAGGTTTG
Source organism: Ondatra zibethicus (assembly GCA_004026605.1). Classification (NCBI taxonomy): domain Eukaryota; kingdom Metazoa; phylum Chordata; class Mammalia; order Rodentia; family Cricetidae; genus Ondatra; species Ondatra zibethicus. The sequence continues at coordinate 19,081 of PVIU01023109.1, read as the reverse complement.
CCAGTATTTTATTGAGAATTTTTGCATCGATATTCATGAGTGAGATTGGTCTGTAATTCTCTTTCTTGGTTGTGTCTTGGTGTAGTTTTGGTATCAGGGTAACTGTAGCTTCATGAAAAGATTTTGGCAATGGCTCTTCTGTTTCTATTATGTGGAACACATTAAGGAGTATAGGCATTAGCTCTTCTTGGAAGTTCTGGTAGAATTCTGCATTAAAACCATCTGGTCCTGGGCTTTTTTTGGTTGGGAGATTTTTGATGACAGCTTCTGTTTCCTCACAACTTATATGTCTATTTAATTTGTTCACCTGGTCTTGATTTAATTTTGGCATATGGTATTTATCTTTAAAAAGTCCATTTCTTTTACATTTTCCAATTTTGTGGCATACAGGCTTTTGTAGTAAGACCTAATGATTCTCTGAATTTCCTCAGTGTCTGTTGTTATGTCCCCCATTTCATTTCTGATCTTGTTAATTTGAGTGTTCTCTCTCTGCCTTTTGATTAGTTTGGATAGGGGTTTGTCAATCTTGTTGATTTTCCGAAAGAACCAGCTCTTTGTTTCATTGATTCTTTGGATTGTTTTCTGTGTTTCTATTTTGTTGATTTCAGCCCTCAGTTTGATTATTTCCAGTCTTCTACTCCTCCTGGGTGAGTCTGCTTCTTTTTTTTCTAGAGCTTTCAGGTGTGCTCTTAAGTCACTAATGTGTGCTTTCTCTGTTTTCTTTATGTGGGCACTAAGTGCTATGAACTTTCATCTTAGCACCACTTTCATAGTGTCCCATAGGTTTGGGTATGTTGTGTCTTCATTTTCCTTGAATTCAAAGAAGACTTTAATTTCTTTATTTCTTCCTTGACCTAGGGGTGGTTCAGTAGTTGACTGTTCAGTTTCCATGAGTTTGTAGGCTTTCTGGAGGTGGAATTGTTGTTAAATCCTAACTTTATTCCAGGGTGATCTGATAAGACACACGTAGTTACTCCAATTTTTTTGTATCTGTGGATGTTTGCTTTGTTACTGAGTATATGATCAATTTTGAGAAGGTTCCATGAGATGCTGAGAAGGCATATTCTTTCCTGTTTGTGTGGAATGTTCTATAGATGTCTGTTAAGTCCATTTGATTCATTACATCTGTTAGTTCTCTTATTGCTCTGTTAAGTGTCTGTCTGATTGACCTGTCCATTGGTGAAAAAGGAGTGTTGAAATCTCCTACTATTAGTGTGTGGGGTTTGATGTGTGTTTTGAGTTCTAGTAATGTTTCTTTTACATATGTGGGTGCTTTTTTATTAGGGGCATAGATATTCAGGATTGAGACTTCATCTTGATGAATTGTTCCTGTTATGAGTATAAAGTGTCCTTCTCCATCTCTTCTGATTGATTTTAGTTTGAAATCAATTTTGTTAGATATTAGTATAACCACACCCGCTTGTTTCTTAGGGCCATTTGCTTGGAAAACCTTTTCCCAACCCTTTACTCTGAGGTAGTGTCTGTCTTTGAGGTTGATGTGTGTTTGTTGTAAACAGCAGAATGTTGGACCCTGTTTTCGTATCCATTCTCTTAACCTGAGTCTTTTTATAGGTGAATTGAGTCCATTGACATTAAGTGATATTAATGGCCAGTGGTTGTTAACTCTGGTTATTTTTTTGGTTGTAGTGTTTGTGTGTTTCCCTTCTTTGAGTTGTGTTGGTGGAGGGTTGTCAGATGCTATTGTGTGTGTTATTGGGTTCCTTGGGTTGAGGTTTTCCTTCTAGTACTTTCTGTAAGGCTAGGTTTGTGGATATATATTGTTTAAATCTGTTTTTGTCATGGAATATCTTGTTTTCTCCATCAATGGTGAAAGAAAACTTTGCTGGGTATAGTGGTCTGGGCTTGCATCCATGGTCTCTTAGTGTCTGCAACACATCTATCCAAGACCTTATGGCTTTCATGGTTTCCATTGAGAATCAGTTGTAACTCTGATAGGTTTACCTTTATACGTTACTTGATCTTTTTCCTTTGCAGCTCTTAATATTCCTTCTTTATGCTGTATGTTCTGTGTTTTGATTATTATATGGCAAGGGGATTTTTTTTGATCCAGTCTATTTGGTGTTCTGTAAGCTTCTTGTACTTTCACAGAAATATCCTTCTTTAGATTGGGAAAGTTTTCTTCTATAATTTTGTTGAATATATTTTCTGACCCTTTGAGCTGTAATTCTTCTCCTTCTTCTACCCGTATTATTCTTAGGTTTGGTCTTTTCATGGTGTCCCAGATTTCCTGGATGTTTTGTGTTAAGAATTTGTTGTATGTGCTGTTTTCTTTGATCATTGAGTCTATTTCCTCTATAGTATCCTCAGCGCCTTAGATTCTTTCTTCTATCTCTTGTATTCTGTTGGTTATACTTGTCTCTGTAGTTCATGTTCATTTACCCAGATTTCCATATCTAGCCATCCCTCAGTTTCTGTTTTCTTTATTACCTCCATTTCAGTTTTCAAGTCTTGAACTGTTTCCTTTACCTGTTTGATTGCTTTTTCTTGGTTTTCTTGGGTATCTTTGAGGGATTTATTAATTTCTTCTAACTTTTTGTTTGTCTTATTTTCCATTTCTTTAAGGGAGTTCTTCATTTCCTGTTTAAGAGTCTCCATCATTTTCATAAGGTTATGTTTAAAGTCGATTTCTTCTACTTCTTCTGGGTTAGGATGTTCAAGTCTTCCTGTTGCATGTTCGCTGGATTCTGATGTTATCATGTTGATTTTCAGGATGTTGGAGGAACTCTTGCATTGGCACCTGCCCATCTCTTCCTTCAAATGATGCCAGCAGAGTCGTGTCTTGGTCCAATCTTTGCTGTGGCTGACTGTGTACTTGGGAATTTTTCTTAGTCTGCCCTCTCTTAGGTCCCCTCAGCACTGGAGCAGGCTCTCAGATCCCCTCTGCCTTGAAGCAGGCTGGTGCAGATGAAAAGGAGTGCTTGGGGGCAGGGTGGAATGGGGTAAAGAAAGCCAGCAGCCAGGAGCACACCCCATTTGACGGACAGAAAAGCTTAGGGACTTGGAGGGGGCCTAGACTCAGTTCCCCAGGACTGTCTGGCCATGTGGCCACTCACTCACCTCTCTGGATCCCCTCAGCACGGGAGCAGGGTCTCTTGCCAGGCTACAAGGACCTTGAAGACAAAAACGCAGGCTTGGGAGGCAGGGTTGGATGGTACACAGAAGCCCCAGTGACAGGAACACTCCCCACTGACTCCCCAGACCCCTCAACCCTAAAGCAGGCTGAGTTGGGAGATCCAAGAACCTCACAGATGAAAAGGAGTGCTTGGGAGCATGGTGGAATGGGGTAAAGAAGGCCAGCAGCTGGGAACACACCCCACTGGACCTCCAGAAAAGGTTAGGGAATTGGAGGGGGCCTGGACTCAGTTCCCTGGGACCATCCGGCTGCGCGGCCACTCACTTGCCTCTCTGGATCCCTTCAGCATGGGAGCAGGGCTTGTTGCCGGGCTCCAAGGACCTCGCAGACAAAAAAGCTAGTAATGTTTATTTTATATAAGTGGCTGCTCTTGTATTTGGGGCATAGATATTCAGGATTGAGACTTCATCTTGATGGATTTTTCCTAAAATGAGTATGAAGTATTCTTCTCCATCTCTTTTTTATTGATTTAAGTTTGAAGTCTATTTTCTTACATGTTAGGTTAGCTACACCTGCTTTTTTCTTTGATCCATTTGATTGGTAAATCTTTTCCCAAACCTTTACTCTGAAGTAAAGTCTGTCTTTGAGGTTGAGATGTGTTCCTTGTATGCAGCAGAAGGATGGGTCCTGTTTTTATCCTTAATATGCATTTTATTAGGCTGTGTCTTTTTATAGGTGAATTGAGTCCATTGATATTAAGAGTTATTAATTACCAGTGATTATTAATTCCTGTTATTTTTGGTGGTGGTGTTTGTCTGTTTCCCCTCTTCAGGGTTTGCTTGTGTGAGGTTATCTGTTGCATGTGTTTTCATGGGTGCAGCTAACTTCCTTAGGTTGGAGTGACCCTTCTAGTAATTTCTCTAAGGCTGGTTTTATGGACAAGTACTGTTTAAATCTGGTTTTGCCATGGAATATCTTGTTCTGTCCATCTGGTAATTGAAATCTTTGTTGGGCATAGTAGTCTGGGCTGGCACCCATGGTCTCTTAGCGTCTGCAGTACATCTGTCCAGGACCTTCCTGCTTTCAGGATTTCCACTGAGAAGTCGAGTGTAATTCTGATAAGTCTGCCTTTATATCACTTGGCCTTTTTCCTCTGCAGCTTGTAATATTCTTTCTTTATTCTGTAGGTTTAGTGTTTTTATTATTATATGGTGAGGAAACTTTTTTTTTTGGTCCAGTCTATTTGGTGTTCTGTAAGCTTCTTGTACTTTCATAGGGATATCTTTAAGTTGGAAAAGTTTCCTTCTATGATTTTGTTGAATATATTTTCTGTGCCTTTGAGCTGAAGTTCTTTTCCTTCTTCTAGTGCTATTATTCTTAGGTTTGGTCTTTCCATGCTGTCTCAGATTTCCTGGATGTTTTGTGTTAAGAATTTGTTGGATTTAACATTTTTTGAGTGATGAATCTATTTCCTCTGTCATATCTTTAACACCTGAGATTCTCTCTTTCATCTCTTGTATTCTGTTGGTTATGCTTGTATCTGTAGTTCCTGTTCACTTATGCAGATTTTCCATTTCCAGAATTTCCTGTTTGTTTTCTTTATTGCCTCTATTTCAGTTTTCAAGTCTTGAATTGTTTGAACTCTTTGCTTCACTTGTTTGATTGGTTTTTCTTTGTTTTCCTGGATTTCTTTATGAGATTTATTGATTTCTTCCAATATTTTGTTTTGTCTTTGCCTCCATTTCTTTAGGGAATTTTTCATTTCCTCTTTAAGGGTCTCTATCATCTTCATAAAGTTATATTTAAGGTTGTTTTCTTCTGCTTCTTCTGGGTTAGGCTGTTCAGGTTTTCCTGTTGTATGATTACTGGGTTCTGGTGATGCCATGTTGCTTTCTAGATTCTTGAATGTTTTCTTGCATTGGTGCCTGCCCATCTGTTCCTCCAAGTGGTGAAGGCAACGTCTTTGCCTCTTGGTCCAGTCCTTGCAGTTGGTGTCTATGTCTCAGCGAACCTTCTCTTGGATCTACCATTGCAGTTGCTGTCTCTGTCTTAGGAAGCCATTCTTGGTCCATTCTGTAGAGTCACTGTCTGTGTCTCAGGAAGCCACTGAGGTCATGGGGAATGGGTGGGTTTGGGGTGGAGTGGGACTAGTAGCTTAGTGGGTCTTGATTGACAGGGGTGGGAAGTTGGAAGGGTGGATCAGCTTACCTGCAGGAGGCTTGCCTGCTGGACAGCTAGTGAAGCTGAGGCAGGTAGGGGAGGCACCCAGGGTTTTAATCCAGGGCCTAAGGCCTAGAGACTGGGCTGTCCAGATGGGGAGCTGTTCACTCACCTCTTGGTCCACTATGTGCAGTCTGTGCTTCAGAGATCTTCTGAAGTCACAGGGGATGGGTGTGTTTGGGGCAGAGTGAGACTTGTAGGCTGCAGGGTCTGATTGATGAGGGGTAGGGGGTGGCACAGCCTACCTAACTAGCTAGTGAAGCTGAGGCAGGTGGGGGAGGGCACCACGGTTTTACGCAGTGGTCTAGGGCCTAGAGCTGGGCTGTCCAGCTGTGAAGTCATTTACTCACTGTTTGGTCCATTCTTTGCAGTCACAGTCTGTGTGTCAGAGATCCTCTGAGGTCGTGGGGGATAGTTGGGTATGGAGGCAGAGTAGGACTTGTAGGTTACAGGGTCTAACCAATGTAGGTTGGAGCAGCCTACTTTCAGGAAGCTTGCCTGCTGGATCCCTTTTTTAGATTTCCTTTTACATTGCATCCACAGTTCTCCCCCATCCTTCCTCCTACTCCCTCACCTCCTGCCAGACCACACCCCCTGCCAGACCATGCCCCCAACCACTCCTCCCAATGGGTAAGGGCTCCCATGGGGAATCAACAAAGTCTGGTACATTAAATTGGGGCAGAATCAAGCCCCTCTCCCCTGCATTAAAGCTGAGAATGACATCCCACCATAAGGAATGTGTTCCAAATAGCTAGCTGATGCACCAGGAATAGGTCCTGGTCTTACTGCCAGGGGACTTTCAGATAGGCAAGCTTGACCATTGTCTCCCACATATTGAGGGCCTAGTTCAATCTCATGGAGGCTCCACAGTTGTCAGTATAGAGTTCATGAGCTTCCACAAGCTTGGTTCAGCTGTCTCTGTAGATTTCTGCATCATGATCTTGACCTCCCTTGCTCATATAGTTTCTCCTCCCTCTCTTTGATTGGATTTCTGGAGCTCAGTCTGGTGCTTGGTTGTGGATCTCTGCATCTGGTTCTGTCAGTTGCTATATGAAGGCTCCAGGATGACAGTTGGGGTGCTCACCAATCTGATTGCAGGGGAAGGCCAGTTCGGGCACCCTTTCCACTATTGCTAGTAGTCTTAGCTGGGTCATTATTGGGGGTTCTTGGGGATTTCCCTAGCATTGTGTTTCTCTCTAACTCCATAGTGGCTCTCTCTATCAAAATCTCTCTTTCATTGCTCTCCCACTCCGTCCCTCTCCCCCTTGACCATCCCATTCCCTCATATTCTCATTCCCACCCCCTCCACTTTCCTACCTCCCTCACCACCAGTTTACCCAGGAGATCTCATCTCATTCCCCTTCCAGGATGATCCATATGCTCTTAGGGTCTTCCTTGTTACCTAGCCTCTCTGGAGCAGCTTGGTATTGGCATAAAAACAGACATGTGGACCAATGGAATTGAATCGAAGACCCTGATATTAATCCACACACCTAAGACCACCTGATTTTTGACAAAGAAGCCAAAATGGTACAGTGTAAAAAGAAAAGCATCTTTAACAAATGGCATAACTGGATGTCAACATGTAAAAGATTGCAAATAGATCCATATCTTTTGCCATGCACAAAACTCAAGTTCAAATGGATCAAGGCTGTCAGCATAAAACTAGTTATATTGAACCTGATAGAAGAGAAAGTGGAAAATAGCCTTGAACATATGACCACAGGAGACCACTTCCTAAATATAATACCAGTAGCACAGACACTGAGAGCAACAATCAATAAATGGGACCTCCTGAAACTGAGAAGCTTCTGTAAAGCAAAGGACACGGTCAAGAAGACAAAACGGCAGCCTATAGAATGGGAAAAGATCTTCACCAATGCCATCAGACAGAGGGATGATCTCTGAAAGATATAAAGAACTCAAGAAACTAAACATCAAAAAATGAAATAATCCAATTTAAAAATGGGGTATGGATCTAAACAGAGAATTTTCAACAGAAGAATCTCAGATGGAAAAAAAAAAGAATCTCAGATGGCTGAAAGACATTTAAGGAAATGATCAACATCCTTAGCCATCAAGGAAATATAAATCAAAATGACTCTGAGGTATCATCTTAACACCTGTCAGAATGACTAAGGTCAAAAATACTGAGGACAGCTTATGTTGGAGAGGATGTGGAGTCAGGGGAATTTTCTTTCATTGCTGGTGGGATTGCAAACTTGTACACACAGCCACTTTGGATATCAGTAAGGTGATTTCTCAGAAAATTGGGAATCAATCTACCTCAAGACCCAGTGATACCTCTCCTGGGAATACACTCAAAGGTTGCACACTCATACCACAAGGACACTTGCTCAACAATGTTCATAGCAGCATTATTTGTAATAGCTATAACCTGGAAACAACCTAAATGCCCCTCAACTGAAGAACGGATAAAGATAATGTGGTACATTTACACAATGGAGTACTACTCAACTGTAAAAAATAATGACATCAAGAAATTTGCAGACACATGGATAGAACTAGGAGAAAAACATCCTGGGTGAGGTAACCCAGACCCAGAAAGACAAACACGGTACATACTCACTCATAAGTGGATATTAGACGTAAAGCAAGAAATATACTACACTGTTTCAAACAGGAACAGTTCTAAGATTTGTTCACCACTGAATTCTGAGTCTAGAGTTATCTAGAATATTGGCTGTGATAAGTATTAGAATAAACTAATTACAACCCTTGTATTCATGAAAGTTTCCATGGTAGTGATGAAGCTGAAGAAAGTCTGGATCATCTAGCAATAAAAAAAATCACAGAAAAAAATAACAGGAAAGTATAAGCAAAAAGCTTCCTTCACATGGTGGATTTTTATTTTCTTAGTGTCTGAGAAAGCAGTTGAAATGTGGCCACAGATGGGAAATAAACAGTTAACAATGAAATTCCAGGCTGCTCAAAATAGGAGTGATGCTGGAAAGTTCACCAAATGAAGTTTGGAGTCAACATGCTATACAAAATGGGATTTGTTGAACATGGGTATTATTTTTCAGAAACAACTCTGAAAAATAAGGGATATTCTTAAGTTCTATATCTAGAAAGTAGCAAAATAAAAACAATACAAACTTAGAAATTTTACTGGTAAGACTTTCAAATGCACTTAATGCACTTTTAGAACAAAAGACTAAAACCTAACAGAATATTACAATTCTGTTATAAGAAGTAATGATCCAACTCAACATGATATTGAGTATGAACAAGGGTGGCCCATAGGAAACCAAATATAGGAGAATTTCTAGCCATTTCCTGTCTTCTCATATATTCCTCATATAGCAGTCTTCAGACATTTCAACATCATTAGGGCGCACTGCTCCAAGCCAGCTCTGAAATAGAGCGCACATGTGATGGCTGCCCCAGGGTCCACACAGGTGATTATACATTACTCTGGACCCTTCAGGGCGGGAGTGTTTGCATATAAGATGAGCATTAAACAGTGCATTTTGAGAAAAGCAGATTGCCCTTCACATGTGTGCTGGCCTCATCTAGTCATCTAGAGGCTTGAACAGAACACAAGGCCAACTTCCCAGATTTGAAAGGAATACTTCTCTAGAGCACAACATCTTCAATGGTCTTTAGCCTGCCACCTAGGTAAACTATTTTGTCTTTGAAGTCTTTATAATCACACTGGCTAATTCCTTTAGATAGCCTTTTAAATGTGCCATATAAAAGAAGGTAGATGTCTCTACTTTATTATTAATAATATATTATATACTTGTGGATATTGTATATTACCATCCATTCATTCAAACATTTATTATACATGTGATATGTACTATATATGTACTAAGCTAATTATTGAGCACAAAATCATGAACAGAACAGAGGGAATGGAATTCATAGTTCTTAATCTTTGTGTGTGGGGGTCAAGACAGGGTTTCTCTGGGTAGCTTTGGTGCCTATCCTGGAACTAGTCTTGTAGACCAGGCTGGCCTCGAACTCACAGAGATCTGCCTGCCTCTGCCTCCCAAGTGCTGGGTTAAAGGTGTACGCCACCACCACCCAGCTACATAGTTCTTAAATTTTTGGTAAGGAGGACAAATAATCAAGAAAATAATAATCATGGGTATTATGGTGGAAGTAAATGAAGTGTTAAGAGAAAGAAGAAGTATATCCTTTATGCTAACAGAGAGACAAAAAGAAAATAAGGTTAAATGAAGAACATTTCTGAAAATTTATCAATGAAAGCTATGTGGTATGAAAAACACAGGAGCATTTAAAAATCAATAGAAAACCCATGTGACTACATTTCAATGATGACTGATAGGAAGGACCAAGAGTTAAGGCCAGGGCATGAAAGGCTTTATGATGAATTCACTTGGGGAATCAATAGAGTCCTCTTGAACTTGGAAACAAGATTAACTTCTAAGGAAGAGAAGCTAGAGAAGATCAAAGAATAATAAGCAATAATCACTATTTGCAGCTAGAGTGTTTGGGAAATATACAGTTCCAGAGTAGATAAAGAGTAGACAAAGAGAATGGTCAGCATCTGATCATAACTTACACTGAAACATCATCAATAACACAGAAGCCCTCCTGAAGCAGTCATCTGTTAACAAGACAAATGAGTTCCCTAAAGCTTATAAACCTCTCCAGCTACCACTGGCAATTCCAGCCCACATGGTATCTTTTTATAACAGAAGTCATTATTCCCATCTTTCACTAACAATGAAAGACAACTTCATGTGGTGACTACAGAGCTTTCCCCCGAATGGTCACACTGTTCCTGCGATACTTTTTCCCTTCCATTTCTCACGCGTACTAAATGCTTCCTTCCTTCTTCAGAACTTCTGCTCTATTTCTTTTGCTTTTTCTCTCAGATAAGTTAAATGACCAATGCCTCATTTTCTATGATACTTGCCTTAAACATCTTTTTAGTGAGACCTTCCATAACTCTCCTATCAAAAATGACTAGACCAGTCCCTCTTCCTACACTGTTGCCCTTGATTTAGTTAATTTTCTATAGGATGTATCACCTGCATAATACACTGCATAATTCACTTTCATTTATGTTACTATGTCTTCCTCTAGAATATAAACTTCAAGAAGGCAGGAATATTGGTGTGTCTTTTTCATTATTATGACTTTAACATTTAAAATAGTATCTAATGTCAAACAAATGCTTGTTGAAATAAATAGACTGATGTAGTTCACAGTTTGGAATTCTGTGTCTATAAACAATCAAAGGTCACATCTAAATGAGTTCTGAATCCTCTCCCTGATAGAATGGATCTTCCAGGAAGTTTCTCTAACAAAGTGCTGGGGACCAGCCTCGACAAAAATACCTCTCACCAGGGTAGAGGCGTGGGGATTTAGAAATACAGTAAAGAATATGAAGACACAAATGAAAATAATAAAACAGAGAAACATATAGGATAGTATCGGAAGGAAATTCCAGTGAGCACTGAAAATTTGCCTGCGTTTAATTTCCAACTTCTTAAAATACCCCTGACCCCAAAAGGTAGGAGTAAGACAAAAGGCTGCATTAACATGATACAAGGAAATGAACACATCAATTGAAAGTCCAGGCTACATTCATAGTTAAGCATTCTGTTGCTAGGACAAAACGAGTCATGCTTACACTCTAGACCAAAACATTCTGTAGGCAGACCACTCCCTGGGTGGAATCCAAAGTTATCTCAATAAAGGGAACTGGAACTTAGTTGGGTCCTCAGACTTTTGTTTGAGGTAGGAAGAGACCTACTTCTCTGCTCTTGGAGGCAGGTCTGGCCATTAGCTGCACCTGCTGACAATACCCTCGCGCAGCAGAACTGCTCAACAATTAGGTGGGACCTTTGTTTTGAGATAGAAGCACGACAACCTTGAAGGAACTAGAAGCAAGTTCCAACTCTCTGACCTTTGGTCAACATGGAAATAAGCTCACATTTTCGAGCCTCCACACAAAGGTGAAATTTTTAAACAGTTAATGTATTTCTAATTACTGACATTTTCTTTTGATGCTGCCACCAATAAGATATAAAAATTATTATTTAATTACTAAAAGATATTCAATTATTCTGATTTTAGAGCAATGTGTAATTTGAATTTAAAATGATCATCAAAGCAATCTAGAATGTCTTGGCAACAAGTTTTATTGTTTACTTTCCATTTCTCCTAGTTAAACACATCACATGTTCTTTGGTATAGTATTCTAAAACAAAATACGAACTTAAGAATCTATTATATGTGTATTTTTGTGTGGGTTTATGCACAGTAACAAATAAGTTTATTTTAAAATAGCGCACTAACCTAACCCATATCAGTAGTGAACATCTTTCAATTTTCTAGTCTCTGTGTGAACAAATAAAAACATGGAAGAAATACTGGCAGAGACTAGGACTTCAGGTGGTCACTCCATATGGTTGAGCACTGTACACCCCCAAGAGTACCACATATGTCATACAAGGATTGTGTTACAAAGGGCTATGAATGGTCACATCATACAGTCAAGCACTGTACACTCCCAAGAGTATCACATATATCATACAAGGATTGTATTACAAAGGGTTACCGACAGTCACATATGGCCAAGTACTGTACATCTCTGGAGTGTATACACTATGCCTCCCCAGAAGTGATACACATATCACCTATAAGTCATATATAAATATGCCAATATTCTGCTCCCTTGCCTTAGAGCTATGCATATTCTGGATCTGTTCATAATTACTCAGCCTAGATGAAAACACAAACCAGTGAATATTACTCTAGGAAGGAAAAATCAACAAGTTAAAACTTCAAAAAATACTAAGACAAGTAATGATGAACAATAGAATATTGATTTATTTACATTAAAGTAATATCCTCAAAACCTTCACCAGTCACTACAAGATGGAGGCAGTGTTAAAGACAGTTGTCCTAAAAAGTCATCGGTCTCCATCCCTGAGTCCACATTTAGTTGCTGTGCTTTTCTTGAACATGGACACACAGTTGGATACTATAGTGATCTTATAGCACCCTCAAGTGGATTAAACTGACAAAATGTCCTTTCTAGAAGAGAAGTGTTGTTCTGACATAGGAAAAAGAGGTTAGAATCCTTTACAAACAAGGACTATTGGGATGAATGAAGACATACCAACCTTTATCATATGGCTTATAGTTGGAACTACTTGCTAATAACAGAAACAAGTGTTTGAGGATTGAAGATGATAGATAGATAGATAGATAGATAGATAGATAGATAGATAGATAGATAGATTCATATATACTATATAAAATAAAGAACTACCTCATATGATATACAACTATGGCAGATTAAAGGGATTGAGAAATCTGCAATATAGCATATGTAAGCTTTAGACCTAGTGAAGTTAGTCTGTGTCCACAGGACTAAGAATGAGCAGTCAATGATTCAAATTCTTTTTTCTTTTTTATTGTTTTTATTGAGTTATATATTTTTCTACACCCCCTCCCTTCCTCCTCTTTTCCCCTCTACCCTCCCCTGTGACCCCCATGCTCCCAATTTACTCAGCAGATCGTGTCTTTTTCTACTTCCCATGTAGATTAGATACATGTATGTCTAAAAGTCCTCTTTGTTGTCTAGTTTCTCTGGGGTTGTGGCCTATAGACTGGTTTTTCTTTTCATTATTTCTAAAAGTCACTTATGAGTGAATACATATTGTATTTGTCTTTCTGGGTCTGTGTTACCTCACTTAATATGGTTTTTTCTAGATTCATTCATTTGTCTGCAATCTACCTCAAGACCCAGCAATACCACTGTTGGGTATATACCCAAAGGTTGTCCAATCATATCACAAAGACATGAGCTCAACTATGTTCATAGCAGCATTACTTGTAATAGCCAGAACCTGGAAACAACCTAGATACACCTTAACTAAAGAATGGATAAAGAAGATTTGGTACATTTATACAATGTGCCCAATTCCGGGATTACAGGGAAAGGGGTGGGGCTCCCCTCCCTGTGTCTAAATAAAGCATTTGACTGTGGACACAAGGGCCAAGCACTCTATGTTGAAACAACCATTGAAAACGCTAATATCAGTAAACCACCTTATGAGCTGTAAATTTAAAAAAAAGACAAATGACTCATTCCTTCCTGATTGTTCCTGAGTGTCCCACGCTTTTAATAAAAAGAGACTTGTTAACAAAGTTAAAGGCCCAGAATCGGGCCAATGGTGATCAAAGCCTTTTGTTGATCGAACTAACGAGAGACTCTCGCTTTCCCTGCTGCTGTCGAGCTCTGCAGAAAATGCAGGCCTGGGTCTGCTCTCAGCCTCAGCCACACCCACCTTGCTGAGGAATCCTCATCTCCTGGCAGCTGCCTTAGTCACAGCACTTGCCCTAAAGACAGCAGCCCCGGCTCACCCCGCATACAGCCGGGGCCCCCGCCCCCCCCCCCGCCGGAGGCGACTGACTGAAGCAAGGAGGGGCCTGGGAGGTGCCAGGAGCCCGATGACACTCACAGCCAAACAGCCATCCCGAGCTGCTTGCCGGTTTCACAGAGAACAACTACTCCCAGCTTCCCAGACCACTGCTGTGAAAAACCTGGGGTACAACAAACAAGACTCTGTATTAAGCTGCCCAGGCAGAGCTGGTTGTGGTGGCACACGCTGGTAGGATTTGCTGAAAAAGGCGGGGCAGCAATGGTGGCCAAGCTGAGCAGCCTTCTTAAAAGGACATCGGCCCTTTTGATACAAACTCTACTGATGGCAGAGAAGCTTTTCTTACCAGGACTCAGACGGCCAATGTGGTAGCTAAGAAGATCAAAGGAAAAATCTTCCTAAGGTTTGGCCTGCCCAAGGTAATCGGGACTGATGGTAAAACTGCCTTGTTGCCCAGGTAAGTCAGGGTGTAACTAAGACACTGGGTATCAATTGACATTGTGCTTACTGAGTCCAAAGCTCAGGTCAGATAGAAAATCCTAAAAAAAAGGGGGGGACCCTGACAAAATTAGCCCTAGAGATTGGCAGGAATGACTGGACAGCCCTCCCTTCCTTTGTCCTGTTCTGGGTTCGACACCCCATGGCGATTTAAACTCACCCCTTTCAGGATCCTATGTAAAAACCACTGCTTACTAAGGCGGCTGAGATATATAATCCTAATGCTGTTCTTCCCAGACTGTTATCTGTCCATCTGAAGGCCCTTCAGATCTCCAAGCCCTGGCCATCGCCTACCAGCCTGGACACCCGAAAATCTCACATCTGTTCCAGAATTATGATGCCTGGGGTATATCCAGATAGACATGAGAAAAGCTCAGCACTCCACAGCCAGAACAACAGCCGCCCACTCACACCTGTTTGTGCTGCAATCCACGCCTCCTCAAGCCCTTGCTTTGATATCCCTACCCATCCATAGTAATCCCCATGTACCCCAGAAACTGATTTGGCAGGTTTCCTCACAAACCAGGGAGGTGGTTTGAGCCACCTCCAGATTAGCCCCTCCAGGTACTTGGTGGCCCACCCTCACCCCTGATTTCTATCAGTTAGTGGCCAGACTAGATTCCTGGGATATCACAGATTCACAGCCCCAACATCTGCCCTTAGACACTGAAAAAGGACTTAGGTGCCACCTTCACCATTAAGCTAAAGGTAGAGATTCCTCCAAGCCAACCAATAGGACCCAATCAAGTACTATCTGACCAGGGCCAGCTAGCCCTGACTGGACTAGCCCCCCCCTAAAGGGGCCCTAGCTATCCCTGCTGCTGCCAACTGGACTACTCCCCCTGCTTCTCTGCCAGCACCTCCCAACACCAGCCAATCACTATTCAACCTCGAGCAGGGAGCCTTTTCCTTGCTAAATAGTACTGACCCCAGTTTGACACAACCTTGCTGGCTATGCCTGTCAGCAGGATCTCCCTATTACAAGGAAATAGCTTCATCTGGAAGTTTCAACAACATCACCTCTCATATATCCTGTAGTTGGGGATAACAAAAAAGTTAATGTTTGGGGACTCCAACCCCTCAATATCAGTACCTGTGTAACCTAACTCTCCCAAGTTCCAGGACGACAGGAAAATGGTACCTGGTGCCCTCTACTAATCTATAATGGGCCTACAACACTGGTTTAACCCCTTATGTTTCTACTTCTGTCTCTGATGATACAGCTAATTTCTGTGTACTGATCCAATTGTCCCCCAAATTTACTAAAATTCCAGGATTGGAATTTGGCAAAATAAGAGGGGGAAATGTAAGACTTTAAGACAACTCTGAGGCCAACTTTGAGGCCTCTCAGCAGTAGTTGCTCCCCCCATGGGAACCAAGGATCTGACAACTATACATGCACATACTGAAATGTTGGGAACTTTCCATCATCTCCCTGAGTCTTTGTAAATGTTCTATTGAATAGGGGCAAGATAACCCTTAGGTGTTGACTCAGTTCCTGGTGTTTTGACTCAGTCCCTGGGAAAGGGGCAAAGTGACCCTCAGATGTTCCCTCTTACTGTTGGGCCCTAAAGTCCCACCAAGGAGGAGGTCACCCCCAAGAGACACTCTCACCACAGTTGATGCAATAGCAAGCGGAATTTTTATTCTGCTGCCGTGGCAGAGGTCCCTCAGCCTCGAGAGGAGAAGGACCCCTGCTTTGTCTATTACAGGCTCTTTTAAAGGAATAAAACCACAGAATCGAGGGGGGTAGTACAGAATCAAAAGGGAGAGTCCAGAAATCATTTGTCAATTATTTTGACTAGTTCATTGAATGGTCAGCTAACTCTAATTGATCAATGCTATGGCAGTCATCAATGGGTTGGTTGAACAAGGAGGAACACCCACAGGTCATCTGCAGGTCGTCTCTCCCCAGTTCCAGGGCCCAGGTCTATTGAAGAAAGACTACAAAGGGAATGGAAAGTACTCAAAGCTCCAGTGTGCACGTGGTTGGTTCCCAGGAAGTGGGGATGCAGTAATGCTGAGGTGCCCCAAAGTCTTTTATTACCTCACCTGATCTGGCAACCACTCTCCAGCCAATTATTGATAATAGCCCTTTTGAATAAGCCAACCATACAACCTCCAGACGCCCCCCCCCCACTTGTTTCTGTGGCTTTTTGTTTTAAAAGACAGTCTGTAACAACTATCGGGGTCTTTCTGTCTTCTCGAATGCTGGAGAGACCCTGTCATGACAGAATTAATAAAATTCTCATGCTTTTACATCAACTGTGGTGTGAAAGATGGTCTCTTGGAGCAACTCCTCCTGGTAGTTGGAGTCCAGGGTCCAACATGCCTAGTTTCCTTTTCAAGCCCTTAGTGGCTCGCAGAACACCATTACACAAGCCTACAGAGCAGTTTCACTGCCCTAAACAAATCTCCATGGTCTGTCTATTCTTTTCCCCCTTCCCCAAAGTCCTGATAACCAAAGAATTCTTTGATGTCTCCATGGTTTTTCCTTTTATTTTTATTTTATTTTATTTTTATTTTCGAGACAGGGTTTCTCTGTAGCTTTTGGATCCTGTCCTGGAACTAGCTCTTGTAGACCAGGTTGGCCTCAAACTCACAGAGATCCGCCTGCCTCTGCCTCCCGAGTGCTGGGATTAAAGGTGTGTGCCACCACCGCCCGGCGGTTTTTCCTTTTAGAGATTATCATTAGTTGGGATACTTCAGTAAGTAACATTTTCTAATTTACTTCTTTCATTCATTAATATGTATTTAACTTTCCTCAATTTCTTTTCATGGCTTGGTGACTAATTTCTCCTTAATGCTGAATAATAAGTATCCTATTGCCTAATGATACCATAGTTTATCTGCTCACCATGGAAAGACATCTTAGTTTCTAATTTTTGACAAATATGATTAAAACTGTGTAAGTTTTCAGCTACCAATAAGCTCAATGAAATCACTGGGTTTTATGGAAATAATGTTTTGATTTTTGCAAAAGCACTAGAACTTTCCTCAAGTGGCTGTACCATTTAGGATTCACACCCACAAGTGGAAAATTCTATTGCTTTATATTATCACGTTGGTATTGCCAATGTTCTGGAATCTGTTCTAATAAGCTTGTAGCAGTACCTCATTGTGATTTTAATTTGCATTTCCCTGATACCATATGATGTAGTACATGTTTCCATATGTGCATTTGTCTTCTGTATATCTTCCTGGTCGCAGACACACTGTTAATGTCTCGCTCATTTTTAAATTTTTCTTGGCTTTTTCATCATTATTTTAAGAATTCTTTGCATATGCCTTTTGTTAGCATTTCCTGCAGGTTTATGAATCAGCTTTGCATTCTTTGAATGGAATCTTTCGTAAGTTAGAACATTTTAATTTTTTAGATTTTTGTATGTATTAATGTCTGTGTTTTTATACTTGCACTGAATGTGTGCCTGGTGGTGACTCTGAAAATCAGGAAGGGGCATGGGGTTTCCCTGGAACTGATACAGGTGACTGTGAGCCACCATGTCTGTGAGAGAACAGAATCTGGTGTTCTCTGCGAGAGCAACAAGAGCTCTCAACTGCTGGAGACATCCTTCCAGGCCCAAAGAAATTCCCTCCAGTGAGGTCTACCTTGTCATTGTTTCTCCATGGATCATGCCTTTGGTGCGGTGTCTAAAGTTATTATAAGCTGTGTTTTCTCCTGTGTTATCTTCTTGGGCTTCCACAATGTTGTGATCCATGATCCACTTGAATTTATTTGAAAAGGGTAAGTCTATATGTAGAATCCTTTCTTTAAAATTGCACGTGAATGTTCTGTTATTGAAGTACAATTTGTTGAAAAGATCATATTTATCAACTAATTATCTTCATTGTCATATATCAGTTGATGTTGTTTATAGAATGTATTTCTGGGCTCATTAGTCAGTGGCGTTGAACTGTCTATTTTTGTATCTTTAGAAAACTGTCTTGATTATTATACTTTTATAGTAAATTTGAAGTTCTCCAACTGTCCTCATTTTTTATTGAAAAAAATCCTTTTTATTACTTTATCCAAAAATAAGTGAATTGATGGCTTGTAACTAAAGAATTATTTTTGTTTTGTCTTGGTACAGGTTTTGTTTTTGTATGGTACAGGTTAGTCTTGAACCAGTATTCTAGGGTGTTTGTTAGAGGATAAACATAGGTGTTTAGTAAGAAATGAAAATTTGAAATCACAATAATAGTCCTAGAAACCAGAGACTGAAAATCTGTTTGGGATACTCAACAATTTCCTTTACCACTTGTGTCCCCTCTCCCGCTTCCCTCCTCCATGGTTCATTTAAATTATTCATATTTCTTAAAAGTTTCCTGGAGTTTATGTAAGTTTTAAAAAATTGTAAGCCGGGTTGCAGTTCAGTGATAGAGCCCTTGGCTGCCGTTCTGAAAACCATGGCGCTAATCCTCTCACTCCATCTTTACCCCTTGTGGATCGGTCAAATATTCAGTGTTCTGTCCCTTTCAAAATAAGGTATTTATTACAGAAGAAATGAATTCAAAACGCCTGTAGCTATAAAAGGCCTGGCCCTCCACAATGGGTGCGGGTCTTAGGTGAAGACAGAATAAGTCTTTGCTGCCTGCTGTTACAGTGTGAGGCCAGGATAAGCAGAGGCAGCAAGCCCTCGCCCTGCGCGTGGCACTTTAACGCTAACCGGGCTTGAGTTAGACAGTGAGGTACGTGGTGGACACACCTCCGGCTGCTACGTCATGGTAGGTCCCGTTCTTTCTTCGGTCCTTCGGTCCACCAGGCACCTTTCCTGGGACCGCCGATTTGGCACAGTTATGGCACTGGAAGGGAATCGGAACACCTGAACAGTCCTCCGGAACACGCAGCGCCGCGCCCCGCCCTGTCCCCGCCCCC
>PVIU01023108.1:0-28058 GCA_004026605.1 Ondatra zibethicus | reverse complement strand
CTTTTTTGGCACCTAATGAGATGATCATGTGGTTTTTATTTTTTAGTTTGTTTATATGGTGGATTACATTTTCATAATTAGATTTTCATATGTTGAACCATCCCTGCCTGTCTAGGATGAAGTCGACGTGATCATGGTAGATGATGGTTCTGATGTGTTCTTGGATTTGATTTTCCTGTATTTTATTTAGTATTTTTGCATCAATGTTCATGAGTGAGATTGGTTTGTAATTCTCTTTCTTAGTAATATCTTTCTCTGGTTTAGGTATCAGAGTAATTGTAGCCTCATAAAAAGAGTTTGTCAACGTTCCTTCTGTTTCTATTGTGTGGAACAATTTGAGGAGTATTGGTATTAGTTCTTCTTTGAAAATCTTGTAGAACTCTGAGCTGAAACCTTCTGGTCCTGGGCTTTTTTTTTGGTTGGGAGACTTTCGATGACTGTTTCTATTTCTTCAGCAGTTATAGTTCTGTTTAATTTGCTTATATGGTCTTGATTTAATTTTGGTAAGTGATATTTATTCAGAAAGTTGTCCATTTCCTTGAAGTTTTCCAATTTTGTGTAGTACAGGCTTTTGAAATATGACCTGATGATTCTCTGTATTTCCTCCATGCCTGTTGTTATGTCCCCCTTCTCATTTCTCATTTTGTTAATTTGGATATTCATTCTTTGCCTTTTGGTTAGTTTGGACAAAGGTTTGTTTATTTTGTTGATTTTCTCTAAGAACCAACTCGTCTCATTGATTCTTTGTTTCTATTTTGTTGATTTCAGCTCTCAGTTTGATTATTTCCTGCCATCTAGTTCTCTTAGGTGAGTTTGCTTCTTTTTGTTCTAAAGTTTTCAAATGTTCTGTTAATTCACTAATATGGGAATTTTCCAGCTTCTTTTTGTAGGTGTTTGGTGCTATGAACTTTCCTCTTAACATTGCTTTCATTATGTCCCATAAATTTGTATATCTTGTGTGATCGTTTTCATTGAATTTTAGGAAGTCTTTAATTTCTTCCTTTATTTCTTCCTTGACCCATTGATGTTTCAGGTGAGCATTGTTTAATTTCCAAGTGTTTGTGGGTTTTCTGGAATTAGTATTGATGTTGACTTCTAGTTTTATTCCATGATGATCTGATATGGTACATTGGGTTATTCCAATTTTATTGTATTTGTTGAGGTTTGTTTTGTTATTGAGTATATGGTCAATTTTTGAGAAGGTTCCAAGAAGTGCTGAGAAGGAGGTATATTCTTTTATGTTTGGATGGGATATTCTAAGACCATTTGAGTCATAACAGCTCTCAGTTCTCTTATTTCTCTGCTCATTTTTTGTCTGATTGACTGTCCAGTGGTGAGAGAGGAGTGTTGAAGTCTTTCACTATTAGTGTGTGGGGTTCAATTTATGATTTAAGATTTAGAAGTGTTTCTTTCACATATGAGGGTGCCCTTGTATTTGGGACATAGTTTTCAGTATTGATATTTTTCTTGATGGATTTTTCCTGTGACTAATATGAATGACCTTCTTTCTCTCTTTTGACAGATTTTAGCTTGAAGTCTATTTTGTTAGATATTAGGATAGCTACACGCACTTGTTTCTAAGGTCCATTTGATTGGTATATTTTTTTCCCAACCCTTTACTCTGAGACAATGTCTGTCTTTGAGTTTGAGATGTGTTTCTTGTATGTAGAAGAAGGATGGATTCAGTTTTCATATCCAATCTGTTAGCCTGTGCCCGTTTATAGGTGAGTTGAGTCCATTTACATTAAGGGATATTAATGACCAGTGATTGCTATCTCTTCTTAATTTAGTTTTCATTGTTGGTGATATTAATTTGTGTGTTTTTCTCTTCTTTGGGATTTGTCACTATGAGACCATCAATTGTGTTTTTGTTGGTGTAGCCAACTTTCTTGGAGTTTTCCTTCTAGTATTTTGTGCAGGGTTGGGTTTGTGGCTAGGTTGGTGAAATCTTGATTTGTCATGGAATATTTTGTTTTGTCCTTCTATGGTGATTGACAGTTTTGCTGGGTATAGTAGTCTGGGCTGGCATCCATGGTCTCTTAATATCTGCATAGTGCTTGACATGATCTTCTGGCTTTCATTGTCTCCACTGAGAAGTCAGGTGTAATTCTGATAGCTCTACCTTTATGTGTTGCTTGGCTTTTTTCCTTTGCAGCTCTTAATATTCTTTATTTATTCTGTATGTTTAGCATTTTGATTATTATGTGGGTGAGAGGACTTTTTATTTGGATCCAGTCTATTTGGTGTTCTGTAAGCTTCTTGTATCTTCATAGGAATATCTTTCCCTAGGTTGGAAAAGTTTTCTTCAATGAATTTGTTAAATATATTTTCTGTGCTTTTGAGTTGAACTTCTTCTATCATCTTCTTCTATCCCTTGTATTCTGTTGTTCATGCTTGTGTTTGTGGTTCCTGATTGTTTTCTCATGATTTCTGTTTTTATAATTCCTTTGGTTTGTGTTTTCTTTATTGCCTCTATTTCAGTTTTCAAATCCTGAATAGTTTCTTTCATATGTTTGGTTTCTTTTTTGTGGTTTCCTTTAAGTGATTTGCTGATGTCTTCCAATTTTTTTGTTTGTCTTTTCTTCCCTTTCTTTAAGTTAATTTCACATTCCCTCTTTTACAGTTTCAAACGTTCTCTTGAAGTTATTTTTTAGGTCATTTTCTTCTGCTTCATTCATATTTGGTTGTTCAGGTCTTGCTGTTGTAGGGTCTTTAGGTTTTACTGGTGTTGTGTTGCTCTTTGTGATGTTGCATGTGTTCTTATCTTTTCTACTCATCTTTTCCTCTAATAGGTATGGTTGGGGTTTTCTGATATTCTGTTGAATAATCTTCCAGGTACCAGTAAATCCAAAGCTCAGAGGTTGTTCCCCATGGTACAGTCAGTTTCACAGTTCTAGTTACCCTGTTGGTTATTCCTGTTCTTGGAAGTAGCTCAGAGCTCCTCTGCTTTGCTCTGCTCTCTTGGAGTTTGCTGTCTCAGGCCTACTTTGGCCTAGGTTACTTGCTTTACCTTGTTTCTGTAAATCCTGTATGGAACTCTTCCTGCACAAGTCCCTGGTTTGGAATTGGACCTGGAATGGTTTCTGGCTCCAGTCTACTGCCTCAGATGTCCCAGACTCATGTGAGTCCCAACCTGCAGAGGACCTGCCTATTCCCTCAGGGGTCCCAGACTCATGCTTGGAACTGCAGAGGTTCCAGGTTCCTGCCTATTCCCTTTGATATCCCAGACCAATTCCCAGACCCACAGAGGTCCTGGCTCAGTCCTACTTCCTCTGAGGACCCAGACTCATGCCTGGCCCCACTGAGATCTCTGGTTCCTGCCTATTCCCTCAGAGGTCTCAGGTTCACTCATGCCCAGACTGGCAGAGGTCCTGGCTTAGGCCTAGTTCCTGGGAGGTCCTAGACTCATGCTCAGGTCCACCAGGTTCCTGGCTTAGGTCTACTCCCTTTAAGGTCCCAGATTCACATCTGGACCCTCAGCTGTCTCTGGGTCTGGCTCACTCGCTTAGCGGTTATTCCTCTGTCATGTTCTGGCAGAGATCGCTGACTCTGAATCTGGTT
The DNA here is from genome assembly GCA_004026605.1 of Ondatra zibethicus. Classification (NCBI taxonomy): domain Eukaryota; kingdom Metazoa; phylum Chordata; class Mammalia; order Rodentia; family Cricetidae; genus Ondatra; species Ondatra zibethicus. Next base: position 24,497 of record PVIU01023108.1, on the reverse strand, counting down.
GCTGGCTTAATCCTGATCTGCCAGTGTCCCGGGACTGGGTTGGCTCCTGGGACTGGATTTGCTCCTGGCTTTTTGCTCCTGCTGTAGCTTGTTCCTTCTCTGTCCTAGGTAGCTGATTCTGTCCCACTCTGATTCTGGTGGAGATTGCTGACTCTGGGTCAGTTTGCTGGCTCAATCCTGGACCACCAGTGTCCCAGAACTGGGTTGGCTTCCAGGACTGGATTTGCTCCTCTGTACAAGTCTATTTATAAAGAATATGACATATACAGCCTAAAAAGAAAACTTTAGGGGTCATCGCAGCATGATCTCTGTGTCAAGCTTGGCTTCCTGGATGGACCTGGATGCAATGGGGCCCTTTCTTTCCATATGGGATTGTGTGACCTTCAGACGGCAGTGCTCGCTGATCATGCTCTGTGTGCCCAGTGGAGATCGCTGACTCTGGATCTGGTCACTGGCTCAATCCTGATCTGCCAGTGTCCCAGGACTCGGTTGGCTCCCAGTAATAGATTTTTTTCCTGGCTTCTGCTTGGTACCAATCCTATGTGGATTCTTTTTCTTCCTTTTTTCCTTCCTTCCTTTCTTTCTTTATTTCTTTCTTTGTTTCTTTATTTTTTAAGTTTACTTTTGTATGGATACAGACAATTGTAGGCTTTGCTTAATAATGTTGTCCAGCATCATATGTACAAACCATAACACATCTTCCCAAACCATAACACATCCAAGTATTTTACAGCTGCTGTTCCTGGTCCTTGTAACACATGCAGATTGATTATAAATGGCACTCTTTTGGTTGCCCTTTCAGATGCTTTTTTGAGTTCATAAGACACTTAGAGGTTAGCATTATATTATCTGTGTAATGAAAGCTTTCAACAGAAGGTGCCAAGGATAACATAACAAAGTCCTGGGCTACCCTTCCATGACAAATAGTGGGATGGTAAAGGTAACCTTGAGAGGGTACTCTGCAAGTGAACTGTTGTCCATTCCAGATGAATTGGTCTCAGAGTTCAGTAATACATAATTACCACACACACACCCACACACATTAGTGAGGTTTCAATAACGTATGGAAAGATCTCTTACAATCTCTTACTTGTCCCTATTGTTTCCTCAGAAAAGTGATGCTGGGTGGTAGTGTGGATGGAAGACTATGCCTTAGCACCCTATAATACACTATCATTCTCTATGAACTCTTTTGCTTTCTCATTAGAGTTGCTGCTGCAGGGATGCTGTACACCTAATCCTACCCTCATTTAAAATATATTAAGCTGTTCTCTACTATTTTCAGTTCTGTCATTTACCTTCTATTGCAAGCAGTTTTTCTTCTTTCTCTCTTTTTACGAGTGTACATCTTACCTGTTCATTTGAGAGCCAGTACATTCAAGCTCAGACCCAGCTCTTCAGGCAGATACTATACTGTAGTTACACCTGATAAACAGCCCTCAACTGCTCAAAGATCTAGAGAATATGGCATTTAAATATTTGATTATTAAGAAAACTTTTCATAACTAAAAGAGACAGGTTGGTTCCTAACTGCAGCACTTTATTTCCTCCAACGAAGACAGAAGACAAATGGGTACAGAACAATGTCATCTGCAATTCACTTCAACTGCCAAGAGTTGACCACTGGGCAAAACTGCCTTTCATATAAACCAAGGATCACCTGACGTGGATGGAATCACTGGAATTGACAGCCTAGCTGCTCAGGTCAAGGTAGGCTTGTATTCCTACATACTTCTTAGCCCACAGGATCTTCTGGGGCCTGGCAGGCCCTGTTCTAAACAACAGCAGGCAAATACAACCTTGAGTGACATGGAGGACCCTGAAGAGTAGCTCTAGGTGCCAGCCAAATAAGTTCTTTGTTATTTTTTAATCAGTAGCTCAAGTAAAATTTTATCATTCTCAAAGGTCTCTGAATGCAGTTTACAGTTGAGAGGTTTTGTCAGTTTAAAAGAACAACCTCACCAAACAAATTTCAGCAAATTACAAATATAAGTTATCAAATTTCTCTCTCATGCTGCCTTCCATAGTCTTAAAAATACTTTTCATTGTGCAAAGATATCTGTCACAGTCATTTGACATAAACATGCTACTGTTTATTTAATATATATGTCTAAAATTTCTGTTTTCACAAACCCAAAGAATTCTTGTGAGTTCCAGGGACCCGAATTGAAGGATCCACCTTAAACAGGTCAGATACATCCCCCTCAATTCCCTGGTCCTAATTTTTTTTCCTTAATTTAACTTTGTCCTCTGTTCTGCCAATACCTTAAACAGGTATAAGAGACACAAGACATTCCCATATCACAAACACTAGACATGAGCAAAGAGACCAGCTATTCCAGGATGTTACCAGCACCCAGCCTTCTCAGGTTCTCCCCAAAGATGATGCCCACAAAAAAGGCAGGAGGTTAGGCATAACAGGTTAAAGAATTAACCTCCTGCCTTTTTATTATAAAAAAAGATGGGAATGTAATGATCTGTTCTGTCTCTTTAAAAGACAAGCCACGCCCACTCACTGAGATAGGCTATTCTTCAGCTTCCAGCCTGAGTTCTCTCTCTTTTCCATCTCCCTCTTGAAGAGGCAGCTTCTGTCTTTCCCCATTTCCACCCTTCCCTCTTCTGTCTCTCCTCCCCCCTCTCTTCTCTCTCCTCTCTTTCTCTTTCTCTCTCCTTTTCTCCCCTTATCCCTTCCCCCTCCGTAACCCACCGAATAAATATCCAACCTCATTCTGCATTGCATGCCTATCCATGTCTCTGTCTCTTTCCCGCCACTGCGTGTCTCCCTGCCTGGGACTGGCTGCTCTGACGGCCTGCTGCCTGCAGCCACATGGCCCGCTGCCACCACTTGGGGACCTGAAGCATTTCTGCTGCCTGCCACTGCCGGGGATCCACAACATTTTTCCATTATACTATGCATACCAAAGAAGACAGCCTCCCTTGTTAATAGGAAAATAGAAACTAAAGATAAATCATGAAAAACAATGGAAAGAAGTCTGTTTGCAGAGTTCTGGAAGCCCTTCCTTTCCTTGCATCATCTAAGAAACAAAACATTATGAAATAAAGCCCAAGAAACCGATGCAGGAAGGGAACTATAAAAGACCGTATACTATGTGGACAAATGCTCACTAGCCCAAAGATTTTTTTTTTCCTCTCTTCCCATGCAAGTACTAACAAGGACAGAGCCTGCTTAACTTAGAGCAGTATGGCCATAGACAAATTTGATGCCACACTAAAAACTTCAAGTAGAAAATTCGATAATAGAACCTGGAGGCCAGAAAAGATGTGAGCTGATGTTTTTTGTTTTTTGGTTTGTCAGGGACCAACCTTGACAAAAATACCTTTCTCCACAGTGGTGGCATGGGAATTTAGAAATATAGTAAAGAATAAAAAGATGCGAACGAAATTAATAAAACACAGAAACATATAGGACAGTACCAGGAAGGAATTTTCCAGTGAGTACTGAAAATTCACCCAACTGGTTAATATACCCCTGACCTCAAAAGGTGGGAGCAAAACAAAAGACTGCATTAACATACAAACTGAAATTCATGGGGCACATTCATTGCCAATGCCCTTAATTCACACCCTAGACCAAACACTCTGTAGGCAAACCACTCCCTAGGTGGAATCCCAAGTTAGTTCCATAAAGGGAACTGGAACTTAGTTGGATCCTTAGACTTTTGTTTTAGGTAGGAACCAACTACTTCCCTATTTCAGGAGCAGGAGGTCTGGCAACTTGCCACACCTGTTGACAATAGCCTTGAGAGAGCAGAACTCTGATTTACAAGTAAGTGGGACCTTTGTTAGAAGCACAACAACCTGAATGAACTAGAAACAAGTCCCAAACTCTCTGACCTTTGGCCTCTTTGGGCCTCCACATTAGTTTAGTTTTTGTATTTTCTTTTAACATATATATATATGTATATGTATATATGTATATGTATATATAAATATGCAGTGGAGGCCAAAGAGGCTATTGGATTAGCTGGAGCTAGAATTACAGGTGGTTGTGAGCCCTTTTCCTATAACATGGGTACTAGTAACTAAACTCTGGGTCCCCTGCAAGGTCAATATACACTTTTAAGCACTGAGCCATATCTCAGAATGGCTAGTTTTTCTTTTCTTAATATGTGTCTGCTAAATTACATGCCTAACTTGAAAGGCATGGCATTTTTCACTATTTCTTCCTAGTAGTTACTGGGATTTTCACCTAACCTCTATACTTTTCGCTGTTCAACTCTAATGAAGCTGTCTTTGAACTGCTTTTTGCCATGATATCTATATTTTCTTATTAGTAAAACCAGGACCCCCAAAAGGAACCTCACTTTCCTCAGTAACAATAGGATTCTCCATCTTCAGACACAGTAACCTTGGATGGATGTCTTACCATTCGCAGTGGGAACAATAAAACTGTTCCTCCCAAACTCAACTTCTGTTTTTCCACAGTCTTATTTGGGTAGTAAGAGTTTTATTAACTTATCTTGGAAAGACACCAACAAACATATATTCAATTGATATAGATTTCTGACAACAGACCAAAGAAATAACTCAACCAAGCTGAGCTTAGTGAATCAATTGGTTTGATTGGGATTACTTACAGGGGTGTGGTCAATTTATAGCTGAGAATAACATTGAAGAAGAGAGTCTCTCTTATAGCTAATGTTTTATATATTATCAGGTAGGGAAGGAGGCTCATTTCCCTCTAATGGAACCAGTGCTGTGTCTCATATGGATAATCAAAGTTTCTCTGATTTAAAAATAAAATGGTCATGTTATGGCTATAAGAAAGATTTTCCCAACCATGTGCCATTGTTTAAAACCCCACATACCATAACTTTACTTGGATATAGACTCAGAAGCATGATTTGTTGGACTTGAACTTCAGAGACTAGGGACATCGTATTCCTGCATCTATAATACTGTCAGCTGAACACTCCTTAGACTCAGTTATACCCCTAATTAGTTTGACTTCTATGCTGTGATGCCATTGTCTCTTTGTCAGCTGGTGTCAGCTGACAAAAGAACAAAAGAAAGGGAGGGAGGTATTATAGAAAGGCTGAACTTTCATAGACTGAGACACAATGAACCAGCTTATGTCTGACATCTTTCAGGAATGCTTGCTGATTTAGTAATCCATTTCCTGTGGGAATAATTTTGCTTCTAGCTTTTCCTTTCATCCTCTGAAGAATTTGGAGGAGACAGGTACCTTCTGAGTTAATTATAGGAGCACAGTTGGGGTGGAGAGGAGAAGCGGGGAGGGAGAATAGGGGAAGAAAAATACAAATGTCTTTGGGAACAGCAGTGGGAGAAATTAGTAAGAAGGTTGAATAACTTAAGTTTACAAAACAGTAAATAGAGGAACTAGCAATGTAATACATGGGTTATTTATTTTGACAGGTGTAGTTTATCTGTGCTCACTTACAGTAATTATTGTTAGACTCATTGTCCTGTCACCCCTTGTCTCGCTGCAGCTAAAAGTATATTTGGCTTGTCTTGGAGGGGGATTGATATAATGCATATTAATGACCAAATGGGAAATCTATACTTGAGCCACTTGCTGGGAGGGAGGTCTGGGGAATCAGACCCACAGGGTGCAGTCAGGCCTTGAAATAATTCTTTGACACTCTTGAGGGATTTTGTTTTTCTATCAAGTTTTCATTTGTATCCAATTTGTTAATAGGCTCACTTTCCTATTTATTTTTACTCTACCCTCTTTTCATATTGGTGTCTTTTGTGTTGAAAATTCAGAATAACATATACTAAAATCAATGATTGACCTGTAGGCAAGATCAATATAGACCATTTTATACATGGATATGTTCATTATTTTGTCCAGAGAATTCAGGCAGGCAATAATATTTATTGGTTAAGCCTATGGATGCTGAAGTCCACCAAATTATAACCTTTAGTTTTTATTTAATGTGCTAGTTATAACTCTATTTTTGCTATCATGTCCATGGGGCATAGCATAAGTATATACAATAAAAGTTTGTTAGGGGATTAGATTAATTAATATGACTAGAACTATTTAGCTCAGCTACAGAATATACCAGACACTATATGTTACCATTGTTGGTATTTGTAGAAGAAGGTAACACAGTATCTACTTCATGAAGTAGTCTATAAGAATTTAAAAGTATATTTTATACAGAATAATATTCTTCATACAATTCTCCATAATGATTGCTTATATTTGGTACCTATTCTGACTTTGCAGTAGTAAAATTGTAAACTCAAAACTGTCTTAGAGCTAATTGCAGGAAGTATTTAGTAGAATTTAGTCCCATGGACATTTTCTAAGTATCCACTCTTGGGCAAGTCATGGTCTGTAAGACTGTGATTCTGACTCTCAGAACAGAAAGAAAGACACAAGTCAAATATAATAGCCAGACTAGAAGAGGCTAAGAGATCCTCTACTCACCTCAGGCAAGACTGAAAAAAAAAACATCCCCATTGTATTTCTTTGAAAGACATCCTGAAAAGCTGTTCCCTAAGACCGCTTTAGAACCAGATAATTGATCTCTTTTTCCTTATTGAATATGCATCTCTTATCTCACAAATAAGCTGCACATCTGCCCACTTCATACTAATGGTGGGAAACTCTGGTGCTTCTTCAATAGTTGTTTTGATTTTACTTTCAAACTTGACTTAAGATGGACATGGTACACACGATATTCTCTCAGAGTCATAAAGAACAATCACCCTTGGTTGGGGTGCCACTGACTTTGCACAACTCCTTGGAAAAGCCCAAATCTCCTCAATTTCTAACTTGGCTTGATGATATCTCAGCTTGGAACAATTCTGTAAACTGAAATAGCCTTTGGCATCTCAGTGACCTCAGGAGACAGAGACAGAAGAGATTTGTAGAGACAATTGTTGTATAGAGAGACTTTGTTCCAGTTGTTGGCTGTATCTTCTAATCCTTCTGGCCTTATTCTCCATGATAACAGGAGGGAGTCACTTTGTACCTGTGACTCAAGCTCAGATGACAGATTTCTTCACATCCATCTTTTCATGCAGGAATTAGGTAAACTTAGGGTAGACCCAAAAGGGGATATTATTTTTTCTGCCTCTGCTTTCTTTATACTCTTAATCACTTGGAATCTGCTAAAAGGGACTCAGCATCCCTCAATGCTCTAACCTTAATGACTAGACTCATGGAGGGGGGATTCAATTACCTAGCCATTACAAACTGTTTTTTGGGAGATGGGTTCTTATCAGATGTGGGAATATTCTTTGATAAACCTACCACCATATTTAAGGAGGTCTGAGAAAAAGTTGAGCTTCTAGTAAGACTCTTGAATCTGCCTCACAACTGCAGACTATTTACTAACTGACTTCCTGAAAAAAGCCCACAATGAAAACCTCAAAATCAACTTTCCTGACAAGATTCTAAGGTTGATTCCAAAACGCCTCCCACCTCTGGTATGTTGATCACTAGCATACTCTCAAGCCTTTCTGGACAGCTATGGTTCCTTGACCCATCCCAAAATGATCACATGTATCCTCTAGCTTGGTCAAGTTTTATACTGCTGTAGTTGATTCTTTTTTTTTTTTTTAAACTCTTTGGGGACTCACCACTGAGTTCCCAAACCAATACACAGAGACTTATTCTTAGTTATGAATGCCCGGCCTTAGCTTGGCTTATTTCTAGTCAGGTTTTCTAACTTAAATTATCCCATTTCTCTTTAACTAGGTTTTGCTCTGGGCTTTTACCTCTCTTTATTCTATATATCTTTCTTTCCTTCTTACTTTGTGGCTTTGTGACTATGTGGCTTGCCCCAGGTGATCTCCTCTCTTCCTTTTTTCATTCCTCCCTCTTCCCTAGATTTCTCCTTCTATTTATTCTCTCTGCAAGCCAACCCCGCCCCTCCTTTCTCCTGCCATTCAACTCTTTATTAGACCTATCAGGTGTTTTAGGCAGGCAAAGTAACACAGCTTTACAAATGTAACATAAAAGAATGAAACACATCTTTACTTAATTAAATGAATATCCCACAGTATAAATGAATGTAAACCATCTTAAACTAATATTTCACAATATCATGCCTTGCCTGAGTCCTTTTCATTTTGCCTTCTGTCTCCCATAAATATACTACAGCTGTAACACTTTTTGTGTATTCCTCTTCCTTCACTGATGTAATCCCCTACTAGAACCCCTCCTTGGAAGTCTTCCCCAAAATAGTTATCTACTAAGAGTAACAAATGTGTTTCCTCACAGCTTCTCATGGACTCTTAGAGAACCAACACCACTACCTTCTGTTATTTTGTTATTGTTGTTGTTTGAGATAGGGTCTCATGTCACTTAAGCTGGTCTCCCTACCTAGCTAAAAATGACCCTGAACTCTGATCTCTTCTCTGTGATTACGTACAGAGACCACCATGCTTGGATTATTTGGTTCTGGTAATTGAACCCAGAGTTTCATGCATGCTAGGCAAGCACTTTACCAACTGAGCTACAGCTCAAGGTCCCTCCAAAGTCATGGTAACAAGGGTCAGCCTCATCTTGCCTTTTTCTGATCTTTATGTCAACCTTTAAGTCTTTCTCTGACTCCTGTGCTGAGACAATGGAATGCTGTGACAGCTAACTATTCAGTTGCTGGGCCCTGCATTTCTTCCTGCCCCACAGGGAAGATTGCTGTTTCTTCATTTACCCTGTCTATGTCTTCATTAATCACCCTTTTGATGAGTCATTTCTACCTGTCTATATACTTCAGGAAATACCTGTGATAGTGACACAAAATTAAACCAATTGTAGTTAGATTTTATTTCTTATTCCAGGTCTATGTGATTTCTTCACTACCTTTGAAACAATAACAAAAAAAAGCAGAAAATCCTGAGGACATACCTTAAAAACCTGTATCCCACTAAACTGAAAAGAATCTAAAAGAAATAGATGAATGTCTAGATGCATATAAGCTACTAAAATTAAACCAAAATAGAATACACAATTTTAACAGATCTATAACCAGGAATGAGATTGAAACAGCAATTAAAAAAATCACTTTCCTAAAGAAGTCCAGGACCAGATGGATTCATGGCAGAATTCTATACCAAATCTTCAAAGACAAAATAAAACCAATACTTCTCAAATTATTACATGAAATATGAAAGAAAAAAATTCTTCTAAACACTTTTCATAAAACAAGTCTTATTCTGATACACAAGCAAGGTAAGGACACAACAAAAAGAACACTAAATTATAGACTGATCTTCCTGATGAACATAGATGCTAAAATTCTTGATAGACTTGTAAAATGAATTCCAGATGACATAAAAGAACATTATAGCTAACATTTCCATCCTATAAATACTTTTATTGATATAATTATCACATACTTTATCTTTTATCTTTTAACAAATTCATAAACCAATTTATTTTGAGACAGAACACATATAGGTATTTATAAAAATATTATGCATGTGGATATGTATGTATCATGTACCTATGTAAGAAATATATTGAAATTTTATATAATTTTCATGAAGGCATATTTTAACATAACTTAGTTATTGATACATTAAATTTTATTCTATCAATTAATTTTATTTTGAGAACCATTGAGTTTAACCAGGATCATTTGTATGACCCTGTGTTTAGAACTACTGTTGCACAAATAATAAAAGCCCAGTGACAGATATTGTGGTTCAAGCTGAAGATCAGAAAAACAAAGCACCCAGCCACTAGCTCTTACCTCTACCTCAGACCAAAATGGGCAATCCTTCCTCCATGAATCTTCAGATTGATACTGGATGTGAGACTCCTCCCATCTTATATTCCTCTCTAGTGCTGGATTTAGAAGCATGCACCACCATCACCCAGCCTCTATGACTAACTAGTGTGGCTACTGGGATTAAAAGTGTGTGCCATCACTGCATGGTCTGTATGATTGACTAGTGTGACTTTTTTGCTTTCTGATCTTCAGGCAAGCATTATTTATTAAAACACAAATAATATACCAACTATATTTCCCTTTATGTCTAAAATAAAAAAGAAAGCTATAAATGATATAAGAAAAACTATAGAAGTACAATAATTATATATAATATATAGGCAATAAATATATCAACAATGTATAGTCCATTTACATTTGACAAATTCAGAGAAAATACCCCATATCTATCCTTTCTTGATGAGTCCAAAAGGTTGTACCTAATTCACTTTTTGTTCTAATTTGCATTATCAAATTATCTTTTAATGTCTCATAACCATTTACACATTACACCTCTTTAATCAGTTTCTTTTCTGAGTCTTGTAAGCAAGGAAAACTATAATTATAATTATGTAGTCTTCAACTACCTCAGAGACCTAAGTAGGAAATAATATTAACTAAGTAAGTAGGAAGTGAAAGCAAGAGAATTCTAAAAGATGTGAGAAATGACAGAAACAGCTGGTTGCCTGAACAATCACCCAAAGTTCCTTTGCAACATTGGTGCATCCATCTTTAGCATAAAGGCCTAGAAAATTCAACAGACTTTTCTATGAAGCAATATTTTTGAAGAACTGTCCCACCTTGTCTTCATAAGGTTTGGCATTCACTCTCTTTTGTGTTCTGCTTGTTTAATTAGGACAGCATTCTGTCAGCAGTTGAGGCAAGGATATTTTCTTGCTCAGTTTCTTACATTTGCCACAAAGAAAGTAAAGTCTATGTTAAGTTTCTTCAGTGCCCATCATTTCCTCTGAAGTAGATTGGTGCTGCCAGGAGCAAACATGTCTCGTCATTAAAAAAGAACCTGTGTTATTAAAACATCTTAAATGCCATATTCTGTAGGTCTCTGAAATGTTTGATGATGACCTGTCTATCTAAAATATATCTCTCTTTGACCTTGAAAACATACCTACTATGACTACAAGTTCAATTTTAATAGGTGACCAATTAATAACCTCCATTTTCTTATCCTAAAGAGTTGGTGATAATAACTTTAAAGTATAAGAAATTTGCATTACATTGATAAATGAGCTGTTTAGGTACAATATCTTGAACAAGAATAGAAATGTATGTACAGTACATTGCAACAAAATTAATCTCAAAATAATATCAATATACAAAATTTCTATACATTATACAAAAGTTCAATCCAATGTAAACTATTCAAAACTATTAGTTGCTTTTAAATGTAAATTCAATAATATACCTTTTTATCTTATAATATCTATATCTTCCCTTTATTCTTTTCAGAATAGATTCAATAACCTATCCTTTTATCCTATCATATCTGTATCCCCCTTTTCTCTTTTTAAAACAAGAACTCTGAATCTAATCTACTTTGTTCAACTTTCCTCCTGACCATAACCAATAACAATTTATAACCCACTCCCAAACACAATGACAAATATCTATAACCCATTGAACAGCCAAAACCCATTCACCTCACCTCTTGGGAATGTGCTATTTGGGGGTGATGACATCTTTAGGGGATTCTGTAAAGAAAGATTTGGGTTACGTGTCAAGTCCTGGGTGAGGTAGATTTATCATTTGTTGTTCAGTCTCTACATAATAGGAAGTGCAAGGCTTGTCTCACATCCTGACTAGAGTAGTCCAAGAGACTACCATTCCAGCTGGTCACCTTGAAATTGTTTTGAGCAGTTTGTAGTCCAAGGCTAATCTTTGGGTGGTGTTTTTCAGCCTAGTGGTGTTATCATAGTCCTGGAAGAATTGTCATTATGAGGTCCCTGTTGCATGAGGGGTGCGGGCTGCATTCCCGGTGCCTGCTTCCCGGCTCAGGGCCCCTTGTTCTGTCCCGCCCGGCTCCTGGTGCATACCGGAAATAATTACATGGAAACTGTATTCATTTAAATACTGCCTGGCCCATTAGCTCTAGCCTCTCATTGGCTAACTCTCACATATTTGTTTAACTCATTTCTAATAATCTGTGTGACACCACGAGTCGTAGCTTACTGGGAAAGATTCAGTGTGTCTGACCTGGGAACTTCATGGCGGGTGGCTCTCCCTAACTCTCTCCCTTTCCCAATATCCTGTTCACTTTTCCCTGTCTATCTCAGTCCTTCCCTATCAAAAGGCCAAGGCAGTTTCTTTATTAACCAATAAGAGCAACCCAAATACAGAAGGACCCTCCTACACCAGGTCCCATCCATGTTTTGGAGATTTTAAAGGTTGTTGTTAGGCATGCTCATTGTTCAGTGCAGAAAACTGATAGAGACTCAAACCTGAAATCAGGTACAGGAAGGTAGATAAAACCTTTTTTTAGAATTAGTTAGTACTTTATATGACCATTAATATCATGATAAAAAGTTTAAAAAATGTATATATAGAAATCTCATAAAATTTATACTTTAAGAAAAGTTGTTAAAGAGTCAATAGAAAACCAAAAACTTATGAGATTAGTGGCAATAAAATAGTCCTTAAATATTTATTTTTCTTTTGTCCCATGTCAAGTGGCTCTTCTGACATGAGACAGATTTCACTTTAATAAGCATGCTTGAGTTTAGAGAAGGAGAGAGCCACAGTGCAACTCCAAAGCCAGTTTTAATCTTTAACTGAACTGGGACTACAAAAAGACCATTTACATTATACCTCTGTAGAGAATAGGAGAAACAAAAATTTGGGAAGATTGATGAAATTTTATCCTGTTTGGAAATGTGATATATCAATAGGCCAATTTACTCTTTTTCTTGAGACATTCTTTCTAGATTATTTGTCCTTTTTATTCAAATGTCTCATTTGTCCATTGGTCTTCCAATTTGTTAATTGGATACCTTTATTCTCCTGAAAATACAGAAACAAAATCCTTCTCCAACACTAATTTTGGGGAGATTCTCTTTTGACAAGTTATATCTAGCTAGCATTTGTTAGTTTTATAGGTTAGTTCAGATTAAATGGCCTTGTTGTTTGATGAACTATCATTTATTCTAATTAAGAGGTGTCTCTTGTTCACATTGAATTTTTATCAAATTTGATAATATCCATAGCTTTTCTTCTTCTGTGGAAACAAAAGCAAAACCCCTTTGCCAACATAACCCATGTCCTGGTTTCCATTCTGAGGTCAGTACCTCTTTACAGTTTATCAGTTGTTTTAATTACATAGTTTTTTTTCTATTATCCAATGTCTCTGCACAGCTGTTGTTTCTTTCCCATTAGCATTTAGAAAGTTCAAAGATAATAAAGCATTATGCAGTCTATTTCTGGGGGGATTTATCATCACTTTCTATTTATTTAACATATCCTTTAGAGCTTGATTTGATCTTTCTATAACTACTGGCCCTCTAGGACTGTGCAGTATACATGTAATATGCTTCACATTATAATAAGCAAACAGTGGTTTCATTTTCCTTAAGACATATGTTGGAGTATTGTCTGTCTTTATTTGTATAGGCATATCCTTGATGGTCATAACATCTAGTAAATGTGTGATTCCCGAATCAGCCTGTTCCAAATTCAAAGCAGTTTCCCACTGAAACCTGAATAGGTAACTGATGTGGGTTTCCCCTCTGCACGCTATGAATGTGTTTTAATATCATTGGTGAGAATATAGCAAGATGGGAAAATTAATCTGAATGCAGTGAGAAAAAAGGCAGAGTCTGACAGATGCCATGTAGCTGCCCAATAAGGAAGATGTGAGGTAACAAACCACAAGTCTCGTGATAAAATACAAAATAATAGAAATGGTCTAATTTAAGATGTAAGAGCTAGCTAGGAATATGTCTGAGCCATTGACCAAACAGTGTTGTAATTAACATAATTTTGTGTGATTATTTGCATCTGGGTGGCCAGGAAATGAAAGTGCATTCTCTGTTTACAAATGGTGCCCAAATGTTGGGCAAAAATATTCACATAAATCCTAAAAATGCCAAAAATCATAGGGAGGGGCTTCTAGACCTATAAAAACTGTTACTGAGTTAACTGATAAAAAACATTTGATTCTGGGGGCTGCTAATCAAAATCAACATATACATTTTAAAGGTATCTTGACTTCAAAATTTGAGTCCAAGAATATATTACTTTGGAAAAGAAGTCCTGCTTTTGTTTCTGTCAAAGATCTTGTGGATTCCTTCCAGGCTAATGTGGTTTGATTGAACAAGACCCACCAAAAGGTCTCCATGAAAAACAAAAAATACTTTGCCCAACAAACAGCAGAAAGTAGTTTGGAGAAAACTATGCCCAAATTTCCAGAATGATTGCTTATAAATGTTTATTTTCATTTTAAAAGGGTTGGTTACATATTGCTAACCATCACAGTCAATTTCTTTAAAAAAAAGGGGGGGATATGGTATAGAAATGAATACTTTGCATTGGTATGGATCTTGGTCTACTGATAAAAATTTAAGGTTGATTTTGTTACATTGTGTATATGTATTTCCACTTTTGTTGAAGATGTGTTTTTGCAGCCCATTTAAAAATGTAATGTATAGTTCAGAAATACAGATTAATAGATAGTCATCTATAATAATCAAACTTATAGTTATATTTGTTAGGTTTTCTAGATATACAGAGATATATTTCAGTTAAATAATCTTCAACACTTCAAAGACTTACAGAATGTGGCATTTAAAATATTTTAAGAACTTAGACTTTTCTTGACAGTAAATTATATCTGGTTCTGGCAGCACCAATTATTTTAGAGAGGTTGTTGGGCATTGAAGAAACTCATTATGGAATTTGCCTTCATTGTGACAAGGCTAGTCATTTAGGCAAGAAATTGCTCTTGTCTGGATTGCTTGATGGTATGCTGTATAAACTGGACATGCAGAACCCACAGAAAAATGACTGCTGAACTTGCCTAAAGAAGGTGAGACAGTCCTTCAGGGTTCCAGCTTCATGTAAGAGTCTACCAGACATTCTGCAGGACACAGAAGAATGTGACTGACATACTGCTAATATAAATGAAGCAGTATTTCAAATTTCCTGCTTCATGGAAAAGTCTGACAGATACTACAGGCCTGTAGGTTGAAGATGCCTCAATTTTACAGAACTTTAGGTGACTATACAGTTAGTGAGATGTCTCTGTCAATTCTAGAGTTTTGGAACTTGTCTACAATGCACTTCTTCTTTACTTAGATAATATTATATCCTTCTTGGGTCTTTGATGGAGTTGAAGACAGATAGTTACAGTTTTCCTTAGTCATGATAAAATATAAATTAGATATGAAATTTAGATTCAAAAAGATAGAACAGATGGTGAAATATTTTCTTTAATTTTGTCAGATACAGAGAGACTAAATATTGTAACTGTAATTCTTGCTTGATATCTGTTTTGTTATATGTAATTTTACTGTGTTAAAGTTAAAAGCTTCCTTTTTATTTAGACAGAAAAAGAGAGATTATGTGGTATTCCCTCTGTATGCTGTGAATATATTTTATTCCCATTGGTTAATAAAGAATAAAGAAGCTGCTTTGGCATATGGCAGGGTAGAATATAGTTAGACAGGAAAACTAAACTCCTGAATGCAGAGAGAAATGTAACCACCTAAGAAGGAAGATGTGAAGCAACAAACCATGAGCATTGTGGTAAAATATAAAATAATAGAAATAGGTTAATTTAAGATGTAAGAACTAGCTAGGAATATGCCTGAGCTGTTGACCAATCAGTGTTGTAATTAATATACTTTTTGTGTGATTATTCTGGTCTGGGTGGGCCAGGAAGCTAAAGTATAGTCCATATACAGGTATCAATGGTGTGTTTTATATATTTTACTTTTCTAAATTCTGTAAAATGAAACACATCTATCTACCAGATCTCATTCTTTTTGAGTACCTTTTGGGTTACTTCATGCAGGTAGTGGAGTTTTGTTGTTTAAGGAAGAAGTAGGACACTTCCTTATAATTTCCTTAGCTTGTTGTCATGTGATGAAATAGTCTTTTTTGTTTTGTTTTCCCAGACAGGGTTTTACAGTAGCTATAGAGACAGTCCTGGATCTTGCTCTGTAGACCAGGCTGGTCTCAAATCTGCAGAGAGCTGACTGCCTCTGCCTCCTTAGTTCTCTGATTAAAGGCATATGCTACCACTGCCTGGCCTGTGAGACTGACTAGTGTGACTCCTTTGCCTTCTGATCTACAGGCAAACTTTACTTATTAAAACACAAATAATATACCATTATAAACTATCTGTTCTCTGGTAGACTCCTCAGTGGTTATGCAACTGAAAACATCCACCCCTCCCCAAGAATCCTTCAGTAGCCAAGAGTTCAGCAGGGAGGAGTTGAGCCTTCCATTATTTAGTCTGCTCATGGCCCACTGTAAGCAGACAGTTGCCCTGAGGTCACGATTGCACTGGCTGTGTGTTCAACTTTTCACCTTCATCTCCCTTGGCCTCTCAGAAACATTGGACAAAATGACTCCTTTTCCAAACCATTGCTTCATGTGGCTTCCAAGCCCTTATACTTTTGTTGTCTTCTAGCTTTATTTTCTCTTTCTGATGCCACATGTGTTGGCATTTTCCCATGTGTTAGTCTTTCTATTGCTGTGACAAAAGACAATGACCTAAAGAAAAATTAAAGGAATTATTTCCTTTTAGAGTTTATACTCCATCATGGAGAGATATCAGGTCAGAAACAGAAGAAGCCATGGAGGAATGCTGCTTACTGGCTTGCTCCTCTGGTTTGTTCAATTTACTTTTGCATAAATGCCAGGACCACCTACCCAGGGGTGACCTCATCCTCAGTGACCTGGGCACCCTCACATCGGTGATTAATCAAGAAAATATCCCCACAGACTTGACTACAGAACAATCTGGTAGAGACATTTTTTCAATTAAGGTTTCTTCTTTCAAGTTGACCCTAGTTTGTGTCAAGTTGGTACTCAACAAACTAGCCAGCATATCCAGTAAGCAGTTCTATTTATCCTTATTTCCTCTGTGAACTTAGCTAAACATGTAAGATTAAATTTGTAACTCCCATTTTTTCTTTAATTTCATCTCTTTCCAAGGATTCAGAATTGCATATCCAATCATCTCTTTTAGAACAACATTACTAGGCCCATCTAATGTGGTAAAATTTTGTTCTCTCTTCTGCTTCTTTTCTGCATCCTCAGTACCCTAAAGCACAGAGTTGCTCAGGCTATTAAATCCAGGGCTACTTTCTGTATCCTAACTTCTTAAACTGATAGTAATCAAACTTTCAAAACTACCTCTAAGTGGGTCATGTTTTTAACTACATCATCTATTATCATTCTCTTCCAGCATACGATAATTCCTGTGGCACAATCAACTAGTCTTTCCATTCCATTCTTATCACCTACATTCAGTTCTCTACAACAGCTGAATGATCTTTTAAAGTCATGAATCAGTTTATGGTGTGCTTTCACTTAAAATCTGCTGATCAACTTCTGTAGTTATAAACTCATAACCCCCTAAAAAAGGCTCCCAGTAGTTTATATGACCATCCCATAGTCATGTCTTCCAATCTATCTTTTCCCATGTGTTGTTCAGACAGCAATTTTTTCATGCTTTCATGCCTTCTCCTGTGGAATGGATGCTTAAAAGAAATCCCACACTAGCTCAGAATTGAGAAATAGATGGTCATTTATTTAGGGGTAAACTCACAAATCAGAATTCTCTGCTTGAACGGTGAACAGAGATCAAATCCAGCAATCCAGCAATCAGAAAGAGCAGCCAGGGAAAAGGGAGAAGGGGCAGACACAGGCTCTCCATCTGCATATATGGTCTAAGAGGCCAGGCCCCAGTAGGCGGGTAACCACAAGCTGTAAGCCTTCCTACAGCATTCTCCTGCACTCCATTGGGTTCCTACTCAAATGTCATCTCTTTGCAGAGACATTCCTTGGCTACTCTGGGAAAAATGGTATACCCCATTATTCTTATTTCCATTAGTTTTCTTTAAAGGTTTAATTTATGACTTTTTTGTGCCTGTACTATTTTAGTTTAATACAACTCATATTACCAAATGTTAAGACAGAACACTCTTCAACATTGTGCCCTTTTATAAAGAAATTAATGCCACTCCATCTTGGTCTGGGAGATTATTCAGCAGGTGGAATAAGAAAGGAATATGTACTGATGAAAGGTAATTTGAATGATGATAGTTTAGCCAAAATTAACATGAAAACTTATTCTCCAATGAAACATAACAAAAACTATAATGTCTCAGAGCTTTCTAGTTCTGAGGATTCTATTTTCATGAATGGGATTAATACTTTATTTTTTTTTATTGAAAATATTTTTCACATATAATATATCTTGATTATAGTTTTCCTTCCCTCTCCTCCTACGTATTCCTCCCCACCTTCTTTCTCACCTGGATTCTCTCTGTTTAGTATCCCTTAATGTCTCCTCATTAGCAAAAAAAAGTCTTCTAAGATATAATAAGAAAATAAAGTAAAATGAAATAAGATGAAACAAAAACTAACACCCTGGAATAGGACAAAATGGGCCAGCCCCCCCTAAAGCAAACAAACAAACAAAAAATAGGAAGGAAAGAAAGAAAAAGAAAGAAAGAAAAGGAAAGAAGAGAGAAGGCACAAGAAAAATACCCACTCATTCACATACTCAGGATTTCCATGAAAAAACTAAATTGGAAGTTATAACATATAGGCAAAGGAGCTGGTATAAACCCTTGGGGGCCCGGTGCATGCTGCCTTAGTCTCTAAGTTCATATATGCTTTGATTGTATGGATTTACAAGGCCTTGATTTCTTGGTTTCCTTCATCCCCTCTGTATCTTAAACTCCTTCTGCCTTCTCTACAATAGGGTTCCCTGAGATCTGAGGGAAATTCCTGATTTGGTGGAGAAATTCCATTTAAGGCCTAGAGTTTAAAGGTCTCTCAGTTTGCATAATATCTGGCTCAGGTTCTCTATTTTTTTTATTTATTATAAGAGTACCCTTCTCTGATGATGGAGCAAAGCGCTGATCTATGAATATAGCAGAATGTCATCAAAAGTCATTTTATTGATCTTTCTTTTCTTTTTTAAGAATTGTAGTCTTTAATTTTTCCCTAGGTTCATGGGCTTTCTAGTCTTAGGTTCTTAGTCACCCAAGCAGTGACAGATGTGGGTTCTATCTTATAGAGTGGGCCTTAACTCATTTTGGGAAATGTTTCAGAAGCTACTGAGAAGAAGGTTTTTTGTTTTTGTATGTGTGTTTGGGTGAAATGTTCCTCAAATATCTGTTAGATACATTTTTTTAAAAAAAATAATATCAGTTAACTCACAGTATTTCTCTGTTTAGTTTTTGTCAGGATGACCTGTCTATTGGCCTCAGGGGTACTGAAGTCTCCCAGTATCATATCAGTGTGTGAGGGTCACTATGTGACTAAAGCAGAAGTGTATCTTTTACGAACTTAGGTATCTTCATGTTTACCACATAGATTTTAAGAACTGCAATGTCCTCTTTGTAGATTTTTCCTTTTAGTATCTAGTGTCCTTTCTGATTGGTTTTGGTTTGAAGTTTGCTTTGTCAGATATTAAAATGCTGACACAATCTCGTTTCTTCGATCTACTTGACTGGAATATATTTTTCCATATGAAGATGATATCTATCCTTAAAGTTTGTTTCTCAAATGCAGCAGAAGGATAGATTCTGCTTTTGTATACACTCTGCTAATATATTTTTATTGAAATATTGAGACCACTGATATTGAGAGAGATCAATGATCTGTGTTTGCTCATTTCTGCTATTTTGTTGTTGTTGTTGGGTGATGGTGGCAGCTGTGTATGTGTGTGTTATTTGTTGGTCTGGGATTATTTATTTTTATTATTATTTATTCCTTATGCTTTCTTGGGTGTGATTAACTTCTTTAGGTTGGAGTTTTCCTTCTAAACTTTTCTAGGGCCGAGTTTTAAGATAGATATTGATTAAATTTGATTTTATCACAGAATGCCTTATTTTCTTGATCTATGTTGATTGAATGTTTTTCTGGACATAGTAGTCTAGACCAGCATCTGTGATCTTTTAGAGTCTGCAGCATGTCTGTCCAGTCACTTGTATCTTCTAGATGCATGAAAAGTCAGGTGTTATTCTAATAGGTCTGCTTTTATATGTTACTTATTCTTTTTCCCTTGCAGAGTTTAACATTCTTTCTTTTTCTGTACATTTAGTGTTTTGATTATTATGTGCCAACGATACTCTTTTTCTGGTCTAGTCTATTTGATGTTCTATACGTTTCTTGTATTTTTATAGGCATCACCTTCTTTTGGTTAGGGAAATTTTCTTACATGATTTTGTTAAAATATATTTTCTGTGCCTCTGAACTAGGCTTCTTTTCCTTTCTCTAGTCCTAATCATAGTGTCCCAGATTTCCTGCATGTTTTGCTCTAGAATTTATTTAGATTTAACATATTCATTGACAGAGGTATCCATTTCTTCTATTGTGTCTTCTATGCCTGACAGTCTCTCTTTCATCTCATATATTTTGTTCATGAGGCTTGTTTCTAAGGTTCCTGTTTGAATTCCTTAATTTTTCATTTCCAGATTTCCCTTAGTATAGGCTTTATTGGTTCTATTTCTGCTTTTAGGTCTTGAATTGTTTTTATTAATTTCCTTCCACTGTTAGTTTGTCTTTTTATAGATTTCTTTAAGAAATTATTTTTTTCCTTTGCAGACTTCTATCATATTCATGAAGGCTATTTTAATTTTTTCCCTGTGTTTCAGCTATGTTGCAATACTTAGGGCCTGCTGTGGTAGGGTTCCTGGGTCCTTGTGGAGACATACATTCTTGTATGTTACTGATTGTATTTTTAGGCTGGCATCTAGACATCTGGTTTTGGGAAGACTATATAATTCTAGGTGCTGATATCTGACCTTGCTTTTGTTGATTGGGTGTTTTGTTCCTAGGTTTCTGTTGCCCTCTCTGATTCTTAGAAGAATGTGGTAGCTGTGTGTTTCCTGATAGGAAATCTTTTGGGATCCTAATAACAGTGGCTACTGGAGGTTCCAGGTAAATTTTGTTTCTAGGTACTGGTGGCTGTCACTTAATAATGGGAATGAGCTAGGACATGGGGCTGAGGGGCTTCACAAGAGGGAGGAAAGCAAGGTGTTCTACCAAGATCTGCTTAGTACCCTATGAATGGGGGCAGAAGAGTAAAAAGAGTTTGTAGTAGATGGTCTGCTAGAGATCTGGGGTATACACTGGGGATGGGACTTGGAATAATGGCGGGAGATCTGAAACTAGCTTTTCTGTTTTCTTGGCCAGAGCTGTCTGGGTATTCCTAAGGGATGCAGGTTGGAGTTGGGAGCTGGTGGCTCCCAATAAGTGGTGGGAAGGGAGTTTGCAGTTGTAGGGTGGTAGATCTGTATGACCTAGTCTAGAGGGGGCCGGGGTGGGGGAGGAAGGAAACCTGAAGTAGGTTGTCTGTCAGAGAGCTGGGATAAGACTGGGGCTTTGGGTTTGGAGGAACTGAAGGAGAGCGAAACTCTGCAATCAGCCTATCTGCTTCCCTGGTTGTAGTCAATCCTTTTATTTTTTAAAAATTTTATACATATGTTTATTTGTGTGTGTGTGTTTGTGTGTGTGTGTCTGCCTCCCGTACCTATTCTCTACCCCTACTGCAGATGAGGGCACTTTTGTATTGTGTACTTGTGGAGGTAGGGTAACTTGAGGGAGTCAGCTTTTTCCAACATGTAGATCCTAGGGATTGATCTCAGGCTGTCAAACTTAGTGGAAAGTGTCTTTTCTCTCATGATCCATCTCCCAAGCCTATTAAACATGATTTGTTATTTTTTATAAAGAACTCAATGTTAAAGGGAATGCTGTTTCACATCCTCTCTTCATCTGCCATGAGAGACCATTGCCATCCATCTAAGGAATGCAACAGCCATATATCATCTTATATGCAAGAAATGGCCCTTACCAGACACAAGTTCTGCCAACATCTCAAACTTAAATTTAACCTTCTACCTCTTCACAAACTCCACATAGGTCATAAATTTCTAACTCTTATGAATTGCTCACCAATTCCGCTTTGACAGCTGAAATGGTCTGAGAAGCTATGTGATCATTTCAAAGCTAACTAAATACATTTGAGAAAATAAACAGAATACATAGATCCTTTGCTAGTCAAAATATCTAGACAAAACACACTTTGTTGCCTATTTATGAATTTTTTTTGAAAACTAGGAAGAGTCACTTATTTAAAGTGTTAAAAGGAGTCTATTCTTCGCATTATAATTAATAGTGACATTTGAATGCCTTTTTCACAAAATTTTAAATAAGACAAGTATACTTGTCTTAGTCAAGGTTCTCTGGAGTCAGAGAACTTATGAAATGAGTATCATCTATCTATCTATTAATCTAATCTAAAGGAAATTTATTGGAATGACTTACATGCTGTAGTCAACCCAACAATAGCTAGCTGTGTACAGAAAGTCCAAGAATCTAGTGGTTGCTAAGTCTAATAAGGCTGATTGTCTCTGATGGTTTTCTGAATATTTTGAAATATCAAAGAAGTAGGTTTCAATGCCAGTGAAGGAATGAATGTGTTAGCAAGGAGAAGGCAAGCAGGGAAAGGGCAAAAGCTTCCTTCTTCTATGTCCTCATATACATTTCCAGCAGTAGGAAAGTATGGCTCATATTAAAGACATGTCCTTAAGATACCAAAAGTACAATTGAGTATCCTTTGGATATATACCCAAAAGTGGTATTATTGGGTCTTGAGGAAGGTTGTTTCCTAATTTTCTGAGAAATCACTACACTGACATCCAAAGGGGCTATACCAGCTTGCATTCCCACCAGCAATGCAGGAGTGTTCCCTTTTCCCCACAACCTCTCCAGCATAAGTTGTCATCAGTGTTTTTGATCTTGGCCATTCTTACAGTTGTAAGATGGAATCTCAGAGTTGTTTTGATTTGCATTTCTCTGATGACTAAGGATGTTCAATCGTGCCACAAGGACATGTGCTCAACTATGTTCATAGTAGCATTGCTTGTCATAACCAGAATGAAATAAAATATGTATCAGGATTGAGAGCATTGCCATTTATTCTTTACATGTAAGGGCTCTAAGGAGGTCAGATCAACGACAAGAAATAGCACATCACTCCCATGTGTTCTCCACAGTCGTTCTAATCTTCTGTCTTCAACATTTCCTACATGAAATTGTGTTTTTC
Organism: Ondatra zibethicus; assembly: GCA_004026605.1. Lineage (NCBI taxonomy): Eukaryota > Metazoa > Chordata > Mammalia > Rodentia > Cricetidae > Ondatra > Ondatra zibethicus. The sequence goes on along the minus strand of PVIU01023108.1, from coordinate 1,484 downwards.
TTAGCAAACTTACCTGGCTGTAGACTGGCTCAAAGATCCTCTACTGCACTAAGAAGAAATTTACACAATGTCATTTCCAGGAATGGATACACTACAAGCAATCGTTTCTCTGCTGCTATAGGTAGAAAAGTAAGACTTAGGTATATATTTAAGGGAAAGAATACATTTCCAACTTGTCTAGCTTCTAACGGATTCTGAATATCAAACTTCAAAGCTAGGAAGTGGGCAAGCTTGAGTTTTAACTCAGAACTGACTCTAGACATTGTTCTTTTAAAAAATCACACTGTTTCTTGTGGGAAAACTCACATAATGCTCATGTAAAGAATCTGGATGGAAACCAGTGATCACCAGAAATAATAAAAAAAAATGCCATTTTGTACAGTGCTTTGAAATAGTCTGTTCCCAAAAAGAAGCAAACTCACCCAAGGGAACTAGATGGCTCTTTCAAATTAAGAGCTAAAATCAACAAAATAGAAACAAAGAAAACAATAAAAAGAATCAATGAGACAAAGAAGTGGTTCTTTGAGAAAATAAAAAAATAGAAAAATCTTTATCCAAACTAACCAAAAGGCAGAGTGGGAATATCCAAATTAACAAAGTCAGAAATAAAAAAGGGGACATAAACTGGGTGGTGGTGGTGCATGCATTTAATCCCAGCACTCAGGAGGCAGATGCAGACAGATCTCTCAGAGTTCAAGGCCAGCATGGTCTACAAGAGCTAGTTCCAAGAGAGGTATCAAAGCTACAGATAAACCTTGTCTTGAAAAAACCAAAAAATAAATAAACAAATAAAAAATAAAAATTAAAAAAATAGAAAAACAGGACATAACAACAGAAGCAGAGGAAATACAGAGAATCATCAGGTCATATTTCAAAAGCCTGTACTACACAAAATTGGAAAACTTCAAGGATATGGACAACTTTCTGAATAAGTATCACTTACCAAAATTAAATCAAGACCATATAAGCAAATTGAATAGTCTTATAACTACTGAAGAAATAGAAACAGTCATCGAAAGTCTCCCAACCAAAAAAAAAAAAAAAAAAAAACAACAACAACAACAAAAAAACAAAAAACCCAGGACCAGAAGGTTTCAGCTCAGAATTCTACAAGATTTTCAAAGAAGAACTAATGCCAATACTCCTCAAATTGTTCCACACAATAGAAACAGAAGGACTGTTGACAAACTCTTTTTATGAGGCTACAATTACTCTGATACCTAAACCAGAGAAAGATATTACTAAGAAAGAGAATTACAAACCAATCTCACTCATGAACATTGATGCAAAAATACTAAATAAAATACAGGAAAATCAAATCCAAGAACACATCAGAACCATCATCTACCATGATCACGTCGACTTCATCCTAGACAGGCAGGGATGGTTCAACATATGAAAATCTAATTATGAAAATGTAATCCACCATATAAACAAACTAAAAAATAAAAACCACATGATCATCTCATTAGGTGCCAAAAAAG
>PVIU01023107.1:0-28060 GCA_004026605.1 Ondatra zibethicus | reverse complement strand
AAAAAAAATGGAGCACAGACCTAAACAGAGACCTCTCAACAGAGGAATCTAAAATGGCTGAAAGACACTTAAGGAAATGTTCAACATCCTTAGTCATCAGAGAAATGCAAATCAAAACAACTCTGAGATTCCATCTTACACCTGTAAGAATGGCCAAGATCAAAAACACTGATGACAACTTATGCTGGAGAGGTTGTGGAAAAAAGGGAACACTTCTGCATTGCTGGTGGGAATGCAAGCTGATACAACCCCTTTGGATGTCAGTGTGGCGATTGCTCAGAAAATTAAGAAACAACCTTCCTCAAGACCCAGTAATAACACTTTTGGGTATATACCCAAAGGATGCTCAATCGTGCCACAAGGACATGTGCTCAGCTATGTTCATAGCAGCTTTATTTGTCATAGCCAGAAACTGGAAACAACCTAAATGCCCCTCGATTGAAGAATGGATAAAAAAAAAATGTGGTACATTTACAGAATGGAGTACTACACAGCAGAAAAAAATAACGACAGCTTGAATATTGCAGGAAAATGTATGGAACTAGAAAGCATTATTTTGAGTGAGGTAACCCAGACACAGAAAGACAATTATCACATGTATGGTGTAGGAGGGTCTTCTATATTTATGTTACTTTCATTGGTTAAATAAAGAAAACTGCCTTGACCTTTTGATAGGGCAGCCCTTGGGTGGAGTAGACAGAATGGAATGCTGTGAGAGAGAAGGCAGTGTGGGAGACGCCATGCTTCTCCGGCCCAAGATGGACACTGGTTAGACTCATGCTGGTAAGCCATAACTCAAGTGGCGAGACACATTAATGGAAATGGGCTAAAATAATATGTGAGAGTTAGCCAATAAGGGCCTGGAGATAATGGGCCAGGCAGTATTTAAATGAGTACAGTTTCCGTGTAATTATTTCAGGTATAAGCTAGCCAGACATCAGGCAGCGGGAGCCGGGCGGCCACAGGGACCAAAAGCAGGCCTGTGCCTCTTACTACACATGTACTCACTCATAGGTGGTTTTTAAACATAAGGCAAAGAAAACCACCCTACAAACCACAATTCCAGAGAATTGAGACAACAATACAGACACTAAGAGAGACTTACATAGATCTAATCTACGTGGGAAGTAGAAAGTATAAAAAGACAAGATCCTCTGAATAAATTGGGAGCATAGGGACCTTGCGGGGAGGGTTGAAAGAGGGAGGGAAGAGGCAGGAGGGGAGCAAAGAAAAATGTAGAGCTCAATAAATATCATGAAAAAAAAAAGAAAATGTGGGGAAAACTCTCAAACCCTGCTTATCCTCTCCCTTGTTTCTGGTGGATCTGAGAATCTGGCCAGCGCTTATGCGTGTAGTGTTCCCTCGCACAGGAAGGCCCTACTGTATGTTGTGTCATCACCACAGTGGCTGCCTTGCTGTCTTTGGTAGAGTCCACTATTCAGTTGTGCACACACAGGGCCTTGACTAGTTACTAATTTGGCTTCCTCTACAGTTGTCTTGGCTTTGCCATAGGGATACCTCTGGGTATATGTCTCTGGGTATATGTCTCTGGGTATATGTCTCTGGGTATATGTCTCAGGAGTACTAAGCTCAAAATGTGTCTACCTCCCAGTCGAAGTAGACGCTTCCCCCAGACAGCAGCTACTCAGTCAGAGTCCTCCATGCTCTCTACATACATCAGTCCCTCACTCCTGCACGTGAGCTCTCACCCTTACCCCTTAAGAAAATCTTCTCTAGGGGCTGAAAGATGACTCAGTGGTTAAAAGCACTTGCTTCTCCTAATAGAGGTCCTGAGTTCAATTCCCAGTACCTGTGTAGGATGGCTCACAGCAAACTGTAACTCTAGGTCCAGGACATCTCATACCTAGTTCTGGCCTTCACAGACACACACACACACACACACATATATATGTATATAGTATGCATGTGCACACACACACAACAATAGTCTTAAAAAAGAATGTCTTCCCTGGAGGTACCTCTGTTTAACAAAGTGGCCTATAGGCACTGAACACCAAAATAAGCACCAAATAAAACAAATGCCACTAAAATAAACAGCACTGTCCCCACTTTCTGACAGAGTGCCCCATCTTCACCTGCTATCATAATCTGCACAGCCACCCCCCTGGGAGATACTCAGAAAGTCTGAGGACGCAGTTAGAACGGGTGGTCGGGCAGCGAGTGCGAGACTCCAGTGTGAGAGCAGGAGCACCGCACGGGGTGCAGATGGAGGTGTAGAGCCCAGCCCCAAGCCCTCTTGCAGTAGGGGCTCCCTTGAAATTGGAGCACATAGCTATCAGGCAACATTAGGAGGCACCAGCACAGCTCGTTGCCGCAAGTGGAGCCTAGAGAGCATTCGAGCCCTCTTTGTACTGGGGCGTGTCTAATGTCAGCAAGCTCAGCCAGATCCTCCGAAATATCTGCGTGTTTTTGTATTCTGCATGTGTAGCTAGAAAAGTCTACTTTACTATGTTTTATGGATCAAGTCTATGCGAGTGTGTGTGTGTGTGTGTGTGTGTGTGTGTGTGTGTGTGTGTGTGTTCTGTTCATCTGAATTCTACCCAGAGAAATTCTCTGGTTTGCAAGGTTTATTTATTTCTTCAGCTAATATTTATCAAGAATAAGTTAGGGATTCTAGGGACTAGGAATTGAGCTGAGGACAGGCCGGGTGTGCCCAATGTTATAAGAGGGCCTATGTGCCAGGACAGAAGATTCAGGATGAGAAGGTCACACAAGCAAGGTCAATTCTGAAAGTGAGAAATGTCATAAAGGAATTGAAGCAAGTGCTCGTGGTACAGAGTGGGTGGAGTTGAGGTGTGTGTGGAGATCTGGGAAGTCCTGTGAAGAAGGAGCTGAAAGCCCGGCCATGAGAATGAAGCAGCGATAGAGGAGTGCCGAGCACGGGAATGGCCACTCCAAAGGCTCCAGCGCAGAAAGGAAGAAATACACAGAGCTAGACTGGAGATGCTTACGCTTCCTCATGGGCCCTTTGGCTGTCTGTCGGAGCCTTGTATTTTTAACTGTATAAGGATAATTACATAAGAATGTGAAGAAAATACGTTACATTGAAATGTGCTTATCAAAATATTTAAAAGGCAGTGATGCAATGAAAGGCAAATTCTTCTTCATTAATACATCTTGTGGCAGACCAAGTAATTATCTTTGAAATAGCAATATTTCAGACTACCTGTGACAGTTGTGATGGGATATGAAATGTCTACGGCTTTGGGGTGACAAGTACTGCTAATGACACTGAGATTTTCTGCGTAACTCAACTGTAGTTAGAATTTGTAAAATTAAAGATGAGATTTTCCCCCATCCAAAACCATGGACCCTGTGAACCTACCATTGACCACCTTGGGTCTGTGTATATAAATACAAAAATCATGCAAGAATCTTTAGAGAATGTGGCATTTTAAGCCTGAAAAGTGGCACAGTCTCCGTCCTTATGGAAACTGGCCTCTAGGATAGCAGGAATGGAAGAGTCTGAAAGAAGATTGCTGCCTGGCTCAGAAAAGAAAAGAAAAAGGTCTTTCTTTGGACTGCCAGCTCCTGAATAATGACACAGAGTCTTCTTATTAAGTATGAAAGCTTAACCTTAGCTTAGGTTTGTTCCCAGCTAGCTCTTAACACTTAACCTGTTTATATTAATCTACATTCTGCCATGTGACTCATTACTTAGCCTCGGGTACAGTACATCCAACTTCCTCTGCATCTGGCTGATGAATTCAGCTTCTCAGGTTCTTTCCCCAAGTTCCTCTCTCTACCTGGAAGTTCTGCCTATCCTCTCCTGCCTAGCTATTGACCACTCAACTCTTTATTAAACCAATCAGAAGGTGCCTTAGGAAGGACAAACGCCTTAGGAAGGAAAAACACAGTGTGATCATACCCTGCAACAAAAAGGGAACTTGGAAAATGTAATAAGTGGCATTAAAAACCAGGTGTAGTGGCACCTGCCGTCAATCTCAGCACTGAGGAGGCTAAGGCCAACCAATCCCGAGTTTGAGGCCAGCCTGCATTAGCAAAGAATCCATCCTGGGTCGTAATAGCACCAGAGAAACGTGAACTTCTCCAGGAGATAGGAGTTGCTGATAGACTGGATATGGGCTGGGAAGAGAGGAGGAAATGGAAGGTAGTACTAGGGCCCTTTACACTGCTGCTGCAGCGTGCTGGTGTGGCCCAGTCTGAAAGACGCATGGGTTCGCTGGGACGGTGGATGGTGAGTTTGTTATTCCATCGTCTGCCCTGTGAGATTTGAGCCGCTTCTTCCACACGTGGCGAGGTATAGAGTAAGCTACCACACACAAGCCCGGAGCTCCTAGAGGGGAGGCCTGGAGGACGATGCGCATGCTCTTTAGTGGAGCCTGCTGTTTTCACATCAAGTGGAAACCTGCAAGTTCTGTGTCGTCTCTGCGACAAGGAGGGAGGGCCCTTCATCTCTCCATGAAAGAGCTGCACCTTCTATCCCTACTCAGGAAGACTCCCACCTTTACTCCCTAAGAGGTTAAAGAACTTGATAAAGGTGACAGTGTCAGGGAAACCTACACGGAACAAATGGACTGTGTCCCACCCCTCTGCCAAGCTTGCGTTTTGTCCCTGTCTAGTGCCTCCTCAATGCTATCCACATAGGTAAGAGTAAAAGCTGAGGATTAAGATTTGAGGTAGAGCAAAAGCAGGGGGAAAGATGTGCTAAGACGGTGGAGGCTGGAGGCCTCCAGTGCTGGCTCCTCACCCATCCGACCTTGAGAAGGCAACTTGACCTCCTGAGAAACACTCAATGCATATTTCTGGTTAAACTAGAGTTGTTTAATTTTTAAATGGATATTTGGTATTATGGACTTCTCAATTATTTCAAGGCAGTTTCCGAGAGAGAGAGAGAGAGAGAGAGAGAGAGAGAGAGAGAGAGAGAGAGAGAGAGAAATGTAATCAAATGAATACAAAGGACCTTGAATAATTTTGCTGGGTTTCTCATGCTGTTTCATGACCTGTGGTCATTTTCATCTTAGACAAAAGCTTGAATAGAAACTAAATGTTTTTCATCTTACAACAACAACAGAGTAGCTATTTGTCTCAGAAATCAAGTGAGATTTTCTATAGATGGTTGTCTTTAGTCTAGAAGACTAAAAGCAATGAACTTGAGGACTTGGTGATTGCATGAAGCAAAATATAGTCAACTTAATCAGTCTAATTAGTGCTAAAGGATCATCCCGGTCAGGGATGCCCACAGCTTATTTACTGGTTCATGTTCATTAAGTGTCTTAACATGTCCCCGCACTGCTTTCAGCTCAAGCCATGTATGAATAAATAAGAACAAAGTCCCTAGGGCCAGAGACATGGCTCAGTGGTTCAGAACACCTGCTGCTCTTGCGGAGGACCAGGGTTCAGTTCCCAGCACCCACATGGTGGCTTACAACCATCCATTATTCCAATTCCAGGGGATCCACCCTCTGGCTCTTTGGGCACCAGGTACACACATGATATATATACATATATGTAAACAAAAACTCACACACATAAACTAAAAATGAGCTATTTTGTTTTATTGTTTTTGTTTGTTTGTTCACAACATTGCTTCTCTGTGTCGCCCTGGCTGTCCTGGAACTCACTCTCTAGACCAGGCTGGTCTCAAATTCAGAGATCCACCTGCTTCTGCCTCTCGAATGCTGGGATTAAAAGCATGTGCCGCCAAGGCCCAGCCCAAAAATTAGTATTTTTAAAAACAAAACAAAGCAAAAAAGAACATAAACCCAATGGTATTTTTGAAGGTTTTTGGTTCCATATGACTTTGGTATCATATTACTTCTAGGTCTTTGGTTTATATTTTATGGTTTCTGGTTCTATTTTTTATGGGATTTCCATGACGTGTCTCTACATCTATTCTTGTGGCTCTTTTTTTCTGGTTTTTTTTCCTTTCTATTCTAGTTTGTTTTTATTTTGTCTTATTTATTTTTATTTTAGATGCCTGTTTGTTTTCTGCTGAAGAAAGAAAGGGTATAGATTGGGGTGGGTGGGAGGTGGCGAAGATTTGGGAGGAGCTGGGGGATGTAAAACTTTAATCAGAAAATATTAGATGGAAAAATCTATTTTCAATTTTTAAAAAAAGAAAGAAACACTGGAGTATTGCTAGAATAAATACTGGAAATACATTAAGAGAATTAGCCTCTTCCAGAGATGAGCCCCCTGTTGGTTATCTAACACAAAGCGGTCAGCCCTGAAATCTTGTGTGTTTGTGTGTGTGTGTGTGTGTGTGTGTGTGTGTGTGTGTGTAACAATGTTATTATGTAACAATGTGAATGTCTTTATTGCAATGAGTAGCAACAAATGGATAAGTAACGAAGGAGTGACTGCCCTTCAGACAGTCGTTCTGCACCCTGTAGAAAATATGTTAGATGTTCACAGATGTGTATATGTGGTGTTTATGTGTATACATGTGTGTGTGCATGTGAACAGCATGGGGGCACCTGGTGCCTTCGTCTATTGCTGTCCGCCTTGCTTGTTCAGAGTCTCTTCACTGAACCTGGAGCTCACTGATTTGCTAGACAAGCCTAAAGTAAGACCGTGGGATCCTCCTGTCTCTGCCTCACGCCCCTTCCTTTCCCCACCAAGCTTTAGGGTGACAAGAACACCCATCATGCCCAGCTTTTGCATGGACACTGAGGACCCAAACTCAGGTCCAAACACTTGCATAGCAGGTGCTTGGTCTACTGAGCTGTCTCCCCAGCCCTGTACGAAGCATTTTCAATGAGAAGAGGTCTTTGAGCTAAGACGTAAATGATAAGGAGTCAACCATTCAAGAACATGAGTGAACCCCGTTCTGTGTATGGGAGCAGATACAGGCAAAGGGTAAAATGAAGGGGAAGTTAGTGGGAGACACAGTCAGAGCAGCAGGGTAGGATGCAGTCTGGCCTTGTATTTCCCAGTACGTTAGGTTTTATCCTAACTGCTGGGGAGTTGTAAATCAGCAGTGCACGATCTGTTCTGCATTTCTAGATGACAATGACTGTTGTTGACTGGCCAGGGAGGGAACCAGAGCCTGTCTTCAGGCAGGCATAACAGGGACCCAGACGAACGTGGTCGCCATGGGGGTAGATTGAAATGCACAGATCATAGCTGTCCATTTAAGGTGGGGCTGGCAAGACTTCCAGAAGAGCTACAAGAGTCCGGTAAGAAACAGAAAGGAAACGGCTCCTAAGTGAGGAGGGTAACAGTGTTGTCATTTACTGATAAAGAGAAGATTTGGAAATAAAGGCTCGGGCTAGTTCTGTCAGACAGATGACATTCGGGTGGTCTGTTAGTCATCCTAGCGGCGATGTTGAGTGGGCTGTTGGAAGTGTATGGCGAGAGCTTTGGAAGGAGGCCAAGTCTTGAGCAATCCTCTGATAAGCTCTGATGTGGGGTGCACCACTTCCAGCCTGGCTGCACTGGCCTAGAGCCAGGCTTTCTGCTGCGCCATTCCAGCTGACCAGGAGACACACGGCCAGCCTCTGGGTCCAGGGATTCAAACACTGGGAGGAGCGTTTGGTCACACACTCTTCTTTATTGCAGGCAAATGAAAAAGCATGGTTTTCAGATTTTATCTCCAGTTTTTAAACATAACAGTGGATCTGATACTTCCTTTTCATCACACTGCCCCTACCCCGTGCTGCGGCTTGATGGACAAATTGAGACAGTTCAGCCTAGAAGGTATGCACTCCTGAAGTAAGAACTATCCCAGGAAGAACACAGGCTGCTCTCCCACAGGGCCGGGGTTTATTCCCAGCACCCACATGGCAGTTTGCAACTGTGACTCCAGTTCCAGCGGCTCTCACACACTCACACAGACATATACACAGGCAAACACCAATGTACAACGTAAATAAAGTTTTAAAAAAAATAACAACTATCTAAGAACTGTAAGTTAATGCTTTTGCCAAGGGCCAAGTTAACAAGACACATTCAGACAACATCCCCCAACTTTGCCTTCTCAGCTTCAGTCCCCGCTCCAGGGCCTTGTGATAATGTCCTTCTCCCAGTTTCTTCCGTTTTCATAGTGGCTTCAATTAAGGAGATGTGTGGGGGGTGTCACAATTAATGGGAACTATTAGCCACCAAAATGGGCTCTGGTTCGAGTACCCGCACCTACCAGGTGACCTTCCGAGCTTAAGGACTTGAGCCGACTCACTTGCAGTCCTCAGGGCTGAGGGTGCTATCTCCTTGCACCCACCCTCCAGTTCAAGACTTTACCTAGTGACACTGTAATTCGGTTGAACCCATAGCTGACCACCTTGCAGGTTCATCCCAGCCAGTGAGAGAGACTGTGTCACAGGTAGGAGAAGACCGCGCCCGCTCTAGACTATCTCCGGCCCTACTCTGCTAAGCTAATTGCCGTTGGTTTTTCTCCTCGGTTTGTTTGCAGGTTGAACATATTTCCAAGAATAGATCAGCATCATGATTCGGGCACCAGTTAGTGATTGAAATGGGATTTCCATAGAAAAGTAGGCAGCTCGCTCGCTGCTGGGTATTCCAACAGCCAAGTTTTTGTCTGCTTCATGGGTTGGTTGGTTTGTTTGTTTGGGCGTTTTGAGACAAGATCTCCCTCAGGAGCCCCAGCTGACTGCTGCCTCCCAAATGCTAGGTTATAGACGTGAGTCATACCTGGATGCCCCATTTTTATATGGTACCTGAGAAAACAGGGCAGGAAGAATGCCCCTGGCAGCCACTTGGGTAGGCCTGCCAGGTAAAAGATGCCAAATGGATTAGTATCCCTCCCCAACCCCCGCACTGACCTCAGTCCTTAAAATGTAGCTAAACACCAAGTATGAGCTCAGGAGGAAGATTAAACGGCTCAGCACTGGCCTTCTAGCTGCAGAAGCTATCCATGGTGGCATGGTGCTGCCTCACACTGGGGCAGGCACCGTGAGTAGACACCCTTTGTACTGATAAGAACTATTCAGCTTCATCCTTCCCTCTCACCTCATGCTTGCTAAGGATGAGGATGCCGTAGAACTCATTAGTGCTATACTACCCGAGACAGAAGCCAAGGGCCCGCTCCAAACACTGTTGTATGGATTATTGCATGTCACATAGACGATAATGCTGGCATTATATAGTAAGGGCTTAGGAAACAAGCTGCTATCACTGGTTCAGGATTAAGTACCCTGTATGCAGCCAGCACTATCCTAGGTACTGCTAGTGTAGATGCGGCCCAGCAGGAAAAACAAGGCTGCTTATACCTTCCCTGCCATTTGCTGCAGGCTTAGCTTAGGAGATGAGGCACCATTGCAGAATTTGCACATTGCTCAGGTGTATACGGTAAGTATAACTGACAGAGAAGCAAAAGCCATGCAAGAACCAGAAAAGCAGCTGGGCGGTGGTGATGCACATCTTTAATCCCAGCACTCAGGAGGCAGAGACAGGCGGATCTCTGTGAGTTCAAGGCCAGCCTGGTCTACAGATGGTTCCAGGACAGGCTACAGAGAAACCCTGTCTCAAAAAAACTATGCCAATGTGCATGATAATATTGCAAGGTTAATGCCCAGGAATTGGACCCCGTTCTGGTTAGATAAAAGAATTAACACAGATCAAAGCAGTAGCCCAGGAAATTTGTAAAATTTCCATGATAACATTCTGGGCAGCCAACCATTCATCAACTTGATTTGCATCCCCCATCCCCTGCCTTGCACACCATAAAATTAGCATGACTTACTATGTCTCACCTAAGTTGAAGAAACCTAGCATACACATGTACTCACACAGAGTTACCATTTGGTGTAAAATGAAAATGTTAATATGGAAATCAAGGAGCAAAAAGCGGAAGCTAGTTTGAATCCCACCTCTAGCACTCACTAGCTATCCTAAGGTAGGTTATGACGCCCCTGCTTCATAGATACAGATACGGGGGAGTACTGCAGGCTGTGTCTCACAGCTGTGTTGTCAGGACTCCGTGAGGTGGTGCACAATGAACACCAGTTCCTAGCCCTGAGCCTACCCCAGCCGTGACTCCATAAAGTGTGTTAGTGCTTTGGAGCAGTGCACTAGCTAGACATCTGTCTACCCCACTGTCTGCTACTCTCAAATCTCTCCCTCTCTCTCCCTCCCCCTCTCTGTTTCTTTCTGTGTCTCTGTCCCCCTCTGTCTTTCCTTCCCTGTCTCTTCCCCACTCCACATATGTGAGTGTTTGCGTATATGTATAGATACAGCTATATGGTCCATGTTCATTTCAGGAAAACAAAATGTATTTCATAAAACTTTAAAAACTACTCATAACCTCATAATTCCATGCCAGGTATAGCTACTGTTTTGTTGAGCATTCCCTGTCTTGCCCATGCAATACGCCATGTTGAAGTAAATGTAAGATTCTGTGTCCATGTAGTTACATCTACATTCAGAGGACCAGAGTATACGTGCTGTCCAGAAGGTTTTCTACTCAGCAGTGTACCATGTTTATAAACAAAAGATGTGCATTATCACTTGACATTACAATTTTATTTATTTATTTTTAAAGATTTATTTATTGTGTATACCGTATTCTGCCTGCAAGCATGCCTTCGGGCCAGAAGAGGGTGCCAGATCTCATCACAGATGGTTACGAGCCACCATGTGGTTGCTGGGAATTGAACTCAGGACCTTTAGAAGAGCAGGCAGTGCTCTTAACCACTGAGCCATCTCTCCAGCCCGACATTACAATTTTAAATAAATCCTATATTTAGATAATTTCATATTGTTAGAAATTTAAACTATACTTGAATGAATACCTCTGTGTTGGTATATACCGGTCTTTCTCAACCACAGATTCCTGCCTCTCTTCTTGCTCAGAGAAGCGAGTGACCCATGGAGTTCAAAAAAAGCACATACTTTGCATAACAGTACTAAGAACACTTCATCAAAACAGAATCAATGAAGTCAGCAAGTCCTCCCCAAAAGAGTACTGATCAAGTACAATCGGAGACATACAAAGTGGGTTGGACTCGGGAACAGAATATCAGAGAACAGTTAGAACATAGGACACGGGAGACTGTGTCTGTCACATGCTTGTTTCCACTTTTGCAGAAGAAAGGGGGTAGTGAGGATCAAACCGACGGCCTTGTACATCCTTGCCTTTGCTCTGCTCCTGAGCTGTACCCTCAGCGCTGTGTGTTTGTTTCAACAGATAAACATGGGGCTAGGGAGATGTCCTGTGGTTAAAGCACTTGCCGTGTGTAGCAGTAAGGACCACAAGTTTGGATCCCTAGGACCTTATAAAACCAGATACAGTATATCTGTAGTGCCCTTCCCACCACCCCACCCCCACTCTGTCATACTCCAGGAAGATGCCAGTCAAGAGACAGGAAAATCCCAGTAGCTCTTGTACTAGCCAGCCTGATGTGGCCACCAGTGTAAACTAAGAGACCAACACCCACGTCTGTCCTCTGGACCTCTACACAGGCATCACAGCATGCACACACATGTACTCCCAACACACAAAGATAGATTAGATATAAATAAATGGAAATCTTACATATGTTTGTCAAGTAAATACTGATTCACAATTATTTCCTTCCCTATCCAGATCATCCATTGCACAGGGCATTGTCAGAAGCCATGTAGATAAGTAAAATAATAAATTAATGTTAATAAAAAATGGCCAGGTAGCGGGGGGGGTGATGGCGCTCGCCTTTAATCCCAACACTCAGGAGGCAGAGGCAGGTGGATCTCTGTGAGTTCAAGAACAGCCTGGTCTACAAGAGCTAGTACCAGGACAGGTTCCAAAGCTACAGAGAAACCCTGTCTCGAAAAACCAAAAAATAAAAATTTAAAAAAAAAAAGTACAGCCAGGCGTAGTGGTTCACACCTTTATTCCTGGCCTTTGGGATGCAGAGGTTAGTGGATCTCTGAATACATAGCAAGTTCTAGGCCAACCAGAGATACGTAGACCCCCCCCCCTACATAAATAAAACATGTCCAGAATTCCCCAGTAAAAGAAAGGGAAGGTGTAGCCAAGGAAGTGAGCCAGTCTCAGCACATGAGTAGTGTGTTTACTGAGGGCCGTTTTCCTGTAAACGTGGATGCCGAGTTGAGTGTACCAACTTCCTGTCTGGGAAAATCCAGCTTGAAAGGGACTGCCCTGCTAAGCCTTGGGTACCATTGTTTCAGGAGCCTGAGTAATGTTTGCGATTTAGATTTCCAAACATTTTGCTAATAACATATCTGGGTGACACGGAGAGAGCCTGATGGGTCGTCTCCTCGCTGTGGCCTCTGTGCCATCATTTAACCTTACTGAGTCTGTAAAACTGGGATAATGATGACCTATTTCTATTCTCTACTTCTCAGGGGTAGTGCCGGTATTTAGGCAGGAAAATGTTAATTAATGAGAGCTCTTTGAAGCTTCTGGAATGTGTGAGGTGGCATGACAACACATGGCAGGGTTAATATATTTGCACTTGATCGTTTGGGTATCTGTGTTAAATATTCATAATGTGGGATTCATATTCACAAACAAGCAGACTCCCTGTTTTCTGTGTCCTAATATGAATCCATGGCCGCTTTTGAGCCAAGATTGACTGCTTTCAGCATCTCACCCAGTTTCCCAGGGAGTGATCACAGGATCCAGGTAAACACAAGGCAGGACTCCTCCCCCAGGCATCATTCTGTGCCTTGTCCTCCTGCCCCTTCTGTTTATCCCTGAGTCTTCTGCCTTCCCTCTGTGCAGCAACTGCGTTTTTGTTTCTGTCCTCAGGTGTGACCCTCCCTTCCTTCTCCAGTCAATCCCACTCTCCCTTGTCAACCCATCACAGTTGATGCTCTGTATCCTGGCCAGTTGGGGGTCTCTCCTCAGCACCCTGCAAGGCTTCTGTCTGGTACCCTCAAATGGCAATGCTGGGCATGTGCCAACAGACAATACAGGAAGTTGTTTGTTGGCGGGGGACACATAGAAGACAAGTTCACAGTGATTAACCCACCCTACCCTATCACCTGTCCTACGGAACCTCGCTTCTCAGACCTCATTGGCCTCTTCACTACATGGGACAAGTGAGCTAGAGATGTCATTTTCTTAGGTTGTGCATTCATGCTAATCTTAGAGAAACCACTGAGCCTCATTTCTGGTAAACGCTGACTCCAATATGTAAATGCAGAATCACATTGTAATCCTCTGTCGATTGTGCTGGGGGAAGCATTTCCCGTCTGCAGCAGTTACCAAGTGGGACAACAACAGCTCGTATTTTCTTCTTAGTCCTTCAACAAGACATCCTCATCCCTGGTCTTCCCACATGCTCTAGCAGCACTATCAAAGAGAGAGGTGATCCTAAGTGAAGACATTCGGGGTCCGAAAAGCCAGCTGAGGGACATGACTGAGTTCATGGAGTTAGGTCAGTCTCGTTCTGTGCTGAAGGTCCCCAAGACTGTCCTCAGATTCAGTGATTCTGGGACTTGCAGGACTTAGAAAAGCTGTCACATTCAGAATTATGGTCCATTACATCAAAGGGTTACAGATTTTTTTTTTTTTTTTGGTTTTTTTGAGACAGGGTTTCTCTGTAGTTTTGGAGCCTGTCCTGGAACTAGCTCTTGTTGACCAGGCTGGCCTCAAACTCACAGAAATCCTCCTGCCTCTGCCTCCCGAGTGATGGGATTAAAGGTGTGTGCCACCACCACTCGGCAAGGATACAGATTTAAAGGAATAGGACAAGGGACCTAGGACACAGTCCCAGCTTCCAGATGTCCTTTCCCAGCAATGTCACATAGATGATGGATGTCCTTAAAAAAAAAAAATAGACACAATCTCATTATGTAGCTGAAGATAGCCTTGAACTCATCATGATCCTTCTGCCTCTTCCTCCCAAGTATTAGGATTATGGAGAGAAGCCACCATACCTCCTCTAGATATGCTTTAATTTTCTCAGTGATTTGTACTAATATCTATAAAGCATTGTCCATCGGGGAACTCACCTGAGCCTTGGGATGACTGGGTCAGCCACACAGGTGTAGAATGCCTGTGAAACTGACCTCCGCCACTTGGATTCCAGACCCTCAGAACAAAAATAGGCATGGAGTATGTATCACACTATTGGCATGAACTCTCTGATCCTGTGCCCCGAGGCCTCAGGCATGCAAATCAGCCAGGCTATTAAAAGGACACAGACTTCCTAAGAGTCAATCCAAGGCCAGTCCTGCAAATAGACTTTTCTTAGGGATTTCCAGGAAGGGTTTCAGCAACCCAGGCCCTCTGAGCTAACCCTCCTCTGTACACATTCTCAGTCAAGACAGGAGAGCCAAGGCTGCATGAGCTCAGCTCTCAGACTTCTACCGTTGTTACCTTCTGTATTAGTCAGCTCTCCATCACTGCAAGGAGACCATTAGTGCCGAGAGAAAAGTTTGATTCAAGCTCGCGGTTCTGAAGGTGCAAGGCCAAGGTCGGCAGCCATATTGCTTTGGTCGTCTGTTGAGGCAGCCCATCAGGGTGAGAGCTTGTGTCGAGCAAGTGGTCTCATCCTGAGGAGGCGACAGAGTGAAACCCAAGCCCATGATCTCCTTTGAGGCTGTGATCCTGATAACCTCTGTAGCTGCCTCCCTTTGAGGCACCACCTCCCAGAGTTCCACAGTACCTAATACCACCAAGAAGTCACATTTGAAAATCTGGGGGACCGCTCATGACAGAACACAGCAGAGTAACGTTTCCTCTACCCTCACAGGATCATCGCAGTTCCTAACAATAGCCATTGAACCCTTTTCACTAAAAGCAGGTCCTCCTCAGCAAGGGTGTTGCTAACTCTGGTAGTCATTATTATTCAAGGACAAAGGCATGAGAATAAGCCCTCAATGCTTCCTTTTGGTCTTAGGTGGGTCCAAAGCTTTGTTGCCTAGACCCGGAAGCAGAGGCAACTTGAGAGCCCTGTGTCCCCTGCCCTCTCTGCCATCCAACCTCCTCCTTACTTTTCTTCCCTGTCTTTTCCCGGCAGTGGCTCCGAAACCCTGGCCCCCAGCACGAGAAGCGGACTCTGTTTGGAGACATGGTGTGCTTCTTGTTCATAACGCCCCTGGCCACCATCTCGGGCTGGCTGTGCCTGCGGGGCGCCGTGGACCACCTGCACTTTAGTAGCCGGCTGGAGGCCGTGGGACTGATTGCGCTCACTGTGGCGCTCTTCACCATTTACCTCTTCTGGACACTAGTGAGTATGGCCCGCCCGCCGCTGGGGTTTGGGTGGCTAGAGCTGGCAGCGCCGTCACCACAGGCACAAGCCCCCCTCGGGGCTGCAGCGCTCCCACCTGCCCGACTGAGAACAGACCTTCCAAGGCTGGCATGATGCACCTGTGTGGTTTGGAGGCACTGGGGGGTGGGAGGGCTGAGAGTGGGAAGAGCACAGGAAAGGAGGAAAACCCAGGCTCCCAGCCCTCACCAGTCAGACACACGCCCCGGAGTCCTCAATGGTGGCCCAGGATTCCCACTGGTATAAGGCGTGGCGGTTGCTTTCTCTGGCTGCTCCCGGCTTTTGCTGGGCCCGTGGTAGGTTAGGAATGATCGCTGCTCTGCAGCCTCCTGCACAGGTCATGAATCCTGCCTGCTGGCTATTTCCTCCCTGCATCCTGACACAGTCTAGAGTCTCTGCTGGACGTGGCGCTGCCCTCTGATGATTATTCCGTATGTTGAGATATCGACTCTGCTACCCATAAAAGCACTAATCTATCTAGTTGAGAAGACTTTGCAGCCACTGAAGAAAAGCCGTTTTCTTCATAAGTGCCCCTGCTGTGTATGAGGAAGAATTTGTTAGCATTCCCTTTTTCATTCATTTAACTTCATGCAATCAGTTGGTTGCTGGGGCAGCAGGTGGAAGCACCCACAAAGTACCCCCTTTGCTTCCTCTTTGTGCTGTCCGGTGGGAACTGAAGGGCTGACCGGGAGGCCGCCTCCCTCCAGAATGCGAGGCCAGCCAGCCAGCTTCCCACTTCCTGGTATGAGTCTCCTGTGTGGGCTCAGTTGTAATCTGAGCACGTCCCATTGTTATTCAGTAGTATTTCCTGTTGAAAGTGCACCCTTCCCGTACCCCATAGGACAGTGTCCGCTCCTCACAGTGTTCCTGGCTCCCCCCCCCCACCTCCCCCCACCTTCCTTCCGCTGCCAATCAGACCCTCTGCTCATTTCCCTATTACTCATCTTGAGCTCCCGGCTCCAGCCCTCCCCTCCCACGGGGATGGTCAGGCTGTCACGGGATACATTTCAGCCTCTGGAAGAGGACATGACTTAAACTCTAGTAAACTGGGTGCATTCGGCTGCAAGAGCTCAGGGAGACCTCTGATTGGTTCAGAAATTCAATTCCCGCATAATGAAGCCCCTCCCCAAACTACTTTTTCCTCCCGTAATGGTCCACGTTTTTTTGTTTTGTTTTTAATGTATCCTGCTTTGCTATAAATCAAACAAGGAAACTGATCCCAAGCTTTCATTGTGAGGAGAGAACGGTTAGAAATAAGAAATTAAGCAGGGCTGGAGAGATGGCTTAGTGGGTAAGAGTACATAAATCCAATGGACCTGAATTCAAATCCCCAACACCCATATAAAATGTAGGCATGGTTCTGCATTTCTGTAACCTCAGTGTTGTGGGGGAGGAAGGCAAAGACAGAGCACAGAAGCTTGCTGGCCAGTCAGCCTAGCTGAACAGAAGAGCTTCTGGTTCAAGAGACCCTATGTCAAGGTAATAATGCTTGGGATAGATTAAGACACCCCACGCCTTGCTCTGACCTCATGCACATCCAGAGCACGCACATAGACGTGCACGCGCGTGCACACACACCCACACACTCACACACACACACATACATACACACACACACACACACACACACACACACACACACTGTGGAGTCAGCTCAGCAATAGGTTGCTGAATATAAAATAATTCCTTCCCAGATAAATGCCGTCCTGAGCAGCGCTGGCAAAGCTGTAATTCAGGCGCTGACAGCACTTGGAAAATGCCCTCCGGCAGCAGCCCATTGTAAACAAGCTGTCAAGCTTAAGGAGACTATGGCTGTGAAAATGTCTCAGATAAACAAACACGGCATCAGTCCAGGCCTGGCTCCTCAGAGGAGCCCTTCCTGGAAGAGCCTCTCAGCCAGGTGCTGTGACAAGGGGCAAGCACTCACACTACAAACCTCCAGGTGCCTTTGATAACTCATGGACACAAGGACCCTGTCATAACGTGACCTCAGAGGCCTGCCCCAGGCAACCTGCTGTGTTCTAGAAACCCACCACCTTGAACGCAGGAGGCCAGGCCCTCCAGAGTCTCCACTCCCCGTGGTTAAAGGGAAGGTACATGAATTTAAGTCTGTGAGCAGGCAGACAGCTGAGAACTGGGTCCACCATAGCATGAACACTGGTGAACTGGGTGTCGGCCTTATACAGGCTGAAGAGTCCAGGGCCGTGGTGCCGGGCGTCTCTCCATACATCACATTACTGATGCTGCAAGGCCATCCGAGTGGGTGCAGGACCAAATCCCTGGCTAGACCTTCATCCCATGGCTTGATCATTTAAATTCTGGATGGGGAAGGAGCCTGCAGTTCTATATTGTGCCCGCCCATGCTCACTGTGGGACTAGCTCACAACCACATTTTCTTTGAACTTTTTTTTTTGTGGGGAGTCGGGGGTGACTGTGTTGTGTTTTGTTGTTGAAGGTTTTTGTTGTCGGATCCTGTGACCTGGGCTGGTCTTGACTCATGGCTATCCTCATCCCTCAGCCTCTGGAGTTCGGGGATTACAGGCATGAGCCAAAGCACCCACATTTTATCAAGCTTTGGCCAGCATAGTTGGCCTTTTTTCCACAGTCAATCCATTCCTTATCAGAGATCTCTTCTGTTCTACAGTCGGACAAGCGAGCTGGGACCACTGGGGGAAGGCGACACCCCATAACCTGGTCCCATCCGTATGCTTTAGTCACTCCAGAACTTCCCAAGAGATTTGGTTAGGTTTCCCAAAGCCTTTCGGGATGTCACTGCAGGCCTTCAGCACTTCAGCTGCCTCCCTGAGGGAGGCGTGGCGCTAACATCTCCTTTCTTCAACCTTCCGTGGTCAGAGCTCACTGTAAACAGACCCCCAGCCAGAGGAGATTAATGTCCTGGGGTGAATAAGAGAATAAACTTTGGAAATCAACCCAGAGAAAATAGTAATTAAAAATAAAAAGTCCTATTCCCTTTCTTCTCCCCTGTCCTGATAACCCAGGAGGTAAAGTCTGAATGAGGCTCTTCACTTTCTCACCCCAGAATCTTTCCAGTTCTTGCCACTTCTCTTTATTTCTCGAAATTAAACTTTCCTTCTCCCCCACTGTAATAAAGCGCTGTAAGAAGGGGGTGTCTTGGAGCATCTGGAGACGGGAACAAATGTTAGCCCCAGGGCCACTGCAGACTTGTGGTCTCCTCTGCCTTGTGCTCTACTTCCTTTATTTTCCCTGAGAAGTCGTCTTCAAGATGTTCCCATTGATTGAATTTGCCTGCAGACTTTGGTAGTTAGCAGTAATTAAACAGATTAATATTGTCTCATCTGTTTGTCTACACCAGTGAGCTTTGTATGTGTGTGATCACAGAACCTGCTAAGTCCTTGACTCCTGCTGTCCCTAGGATCAGCTCCTCTCAGGCTCCAGTGTCCCTTCGGATCACCCGGGAATCTTGTTAGGCATAAGGCTGATCCCGATTCCTTCGGCCTGGGGGGGGGGGCAGAATTCTCCTGCTCTGACAAGTCCCAGCAGCTGCCGCCTGCAGCCACACTGCGCTGGCTTAAAGGAAATAGCTCTGTCTCTCTTCGGGTTTCCAGTACCTTAGGAAGACATCTCAAAATTATCATCATTCCTTTCTTCATATTTCTAATCGGTAAAAAAATCTCCGGTCAGGAACACTGATGTGCACGCAAGACTATGCTGGGCGCTTGAAGGGCACCTCAAGTTCACATTCTATCAACAAGGAAGCTAAAGCCTGTGCGTGACAACCTCACAGAGCCAGGCAGCCACTAGGTGGAGGGGGACACTCCAGCCTGTGTGCCTGTCCACGTCTCCTGTTGCTCACTCCAGTGGCTGACCGGTGCCTGCTGACTGGAGATCCTGCTGTCAGCGGTTTGGGGTCCGGGGCTTCTCGGGTTGCTAACCCTTCTTTAGTACTTGCTTGTGTTCCTCATCTTTCCTGCACTTGGCCCTGAGCAGCAGGCTTTCCCACCTGCCTTCCGAGTTTCAGGTTAGCACCAACAGCAACATTGTAGAATAGATACAAGAGAATGGGGGGAAAAAAGTAAATGATGGATCTCTGTGAGTTCGAGGCCATCCTGGTCTACAGAGTGAGTTCCAGGACAGGACAGCCAGGGCTGTTACACAGGGAATCCCTGTCTCAGCAAACAAACAAACAAACAAAAAAGATGGATGCCCTCCAGCATGGTCAGGGCATTTTGGAAGAAGTATATCTGTGAGAACCGGAAGCTTGTATTTTCATAACTAAACCTCCCTGGTACTTAGCCTGGGCATCTGCTTCCTCACCTCAAGATGTTGAACAGTGGGCCGCGCGATGGTGGTGCAGAGGCAGGTGGGTCTCTGTGAGTTCGAGGCCAACCTGGTCTACAGATCAAGTTCCAGGACAGGCTCCAAAGCTACAGAAAACCCCTGTCTCAAAAAAAAAAAAAAAAGAAAGAAAGAAAGGAAAAAAAAGTGTTCAGCGGTGGCCTTGGATTTCTGGGTCCTGATGTGAGCTTTTTTGGTTAAAGTTTCTACTTTCCATTATTTACAGAGAAACTGCACTCAAACCATCAGATCAGGCCACTCTGTGGACCCTTCCTGGGGTCTCAGAACTCCCCCAGCCCAGCCCGCAGTGACTTGTCACTGTGAGCTCAGGGGCACATTCCTAAAGGCACAAACCAAGGAATCTGGATGTGCTCAAACTGAAACCTCCCCAGCTTGGTGTTTTGTTTTACATTCATTTATCTGTCTTGTGGGGGAGGGGAAGTCTGTTTGCTTCTCCCACCACGGAGGTCCCAAGAGTTCAAGTCCTCAGGCTTGGTGGTAACTTCCTTGTCTGTTTGAGCCATCTCCCAGTCCTCACCCCCAAATTTAAAAGTATGTCTCCAACTGGCCTTGGTGGCACACGCCTTTTATGCCAGCATTTGGGAGTAGAGGCAGGCAGATCCCTCTGAATTTGAGGCCAGCCTGGTCTGCATAACAAATTCCTGGTCAACCAGGGCTACACAGTGAAGCCCTGTCTCTTCTTTAAAAATGGGGGGGGGGGGAGTACAGTCTGAATTTTCTGAGCAGGCCATCAGTTTCTGCCAGCCTTTTCTGAACTCTCGGGCCCTCCATGGTAGGAGGAGCGAATAGACTTCCCCTCCCCCACAAGACAAATAAATGAACGTAAAACAAGCATGCTCAAGCGTACCATCCTAAAGCATCTAGATAAAAAGCAAGCACTTTAAGGTACAGTCAGGTCCTGAAACCTGAAGCAGTGTTTTGGTCAGAAAGCATGGGATCTTCTCAGTTCTTGACTCAGCTCGTTCCAGCAACTTCCAAAGCATCTAACACTGTGAGAAGTCGCAAGCCAATACCAGCTCTGCTCCCCAGATGCTGGGAGCCCGTGGGGAGAGACAAGGAGATACGGTTTTGACCACAAGACTCCATACCATGGTCTGGCCAGGTGACACTTTTGCAGCCAGTCTAGCACAGGACGAAAGGTGTCCTTTATTTCTGAGTATGAATGGGGTCTTTTACACCGTGCTGAGGAGTACCCAGAGTCCCAGCATCCCTCTCCTCTAACTGTGCAACGTGGAGAAGAGACAGCTGCATTGCCTGGGGTCCACAGCTGGACGGCTTGGGGCTATCTCTCTGGTCAGGCTTCTTCAGGACTGAGGCTTGGGAACTGCAACTAGACTGGAAACAGATCCTAACTCAGAAGGAACTGCATTTTCCTGTTCACCTCCTGATCTCTCCCAGAATGTGGAGGAGAAAAGGAAGCAGTCATGCCACCCCCGACAGAGGGCGTGATGGGCTCAGTTGCTGGCTGGAGACCCTTGCCCAGTATCTTGCCCCACCCTAGTACCGCTCTAAATGACATGTTTATTGACATGAATTGACTGTCAACTTCTGCCACCTCTGACCCTTTCGTACTTTTCCTCCCCTGCCCCAGGTGTCATTTCGGTACCACTGTCGACTGTACAACGAGTGGCGTCGGACCAATCAGAGGGTGATTCTCCTCATTCCAAAGTCTGTCAATGTACCCCCCCATCAGCAGTCCTTGCTGGGGCTCCACTCAGCTAAGAGGAACTCAAAAGAGACCATTGTTTGATGTCTGCGTGGGCAGTCGGTAGACCCATTGTTTGGAAGTTTCTGCACTGGGGCCCTGCGCTGAGCCACCACCCCGAAGCCCTTCCCTTAGCCTTGTGGGTCTAAGAACATCTGGAGCCATGTGACCACATCGCCTGAGTAACGAACTCGGCCAGAAGGAAGCAAATGCTGTTTGACTTCAAAATCACGAATGCTGCACTCATATGATACTTGCTAAGCTGCCAAACATGTCTATTTAGCAGATACTGTATGGGATCCTCGGAACACCTCTTTACCATATGAGGAAGGTTGTCCTGCTGAAGATGCAATTCAATTCTTCCTTTTTTATTACTATTTCAAATATATATATAGATATATAAATATATAATTTAGATGATAATCAAAATTTAAAAGCCAATGTACAAACTGGTTTCTTGGTTTGGATGGGTTTTATTTGGGTTAGTTTATTCACTTCCCGGTTTCTACTGTGGATTCTTTGGCGGCTAACTTGATAGCCAGAGTGGTCTTTATCATCTCTTTCATCTCCCTTACTTAAGGCAACAGCGTAATTACTGCAGAACAAGTCACATCTGAAGGGTGTTTTGTACTAAACCTCATTTAGTTATTCCGTTTTTAAAGGGAAAAACGGGCGTGGCAGCTCACCACACAGTGAGCTGTTTATTTAAATATTATTAAGGAGGGAAATGAAGGCAAGAAGCTCGCGCCTTTCAACTTGTTTGGTACTGACAGCTGATAGAAGCTATTTTCTAATAATAAATATCTGGTGTGTGAAAGACAAGCCTCACTGATGCAATACTTTCTTTTTAATTCTTAAAACCTGTATAGTTCCCCAACTAGGTTTACAAAATGAAAAAGTCAATGCAAAAAACGGCTGTTCCTGTCCCTGCCGGCCGCAGTTAGTTCAAGTCTTCATTCCGCTTTTGCAGGGAACTGAGGATCCAGGGTGGCTTCAAGGAACCCTAGACCTGTTTTGCATATCAATTAGCATCCCCATTGCTCTCCTGAATTTCTTGCGTGAAAGGTAGATGTGACGATAAAGCCTGTCCTAGCAGCTTAGTCGAACACCCTGTTGTCAGATTAAAAAAAAAAAAAAAAGCCACACAATTTCTTTCCCCAGCCACGGAGCCAATTCTGTCGCAGGCCAAAATAGACTTTGTCTGAGGGCTTCGTGTCTCCCTTTTATCCGACACAGCATAGACGGCTGACCCCTAGCCCGCATTGTGTGTCCACTGAAGTCAGGAGCGGATGTCTTTGAGGCAAACACAGGCTGGGGCGGCTCCCACCTGTCCACCCACTCACACACGCAACAGGGCGACAAGGTTGACCCAGACGAAAAATCCGGCTCTCTGGAACATGACCCACATTCTAAATAACCTCTCCAGCACCCGCCTTCTGCTCCCGGAGCAGGACAGCGTGAGAGCAGGCGGCGGTGCAGGCA
Source organism: Ondatra zibethicus (assembly GCA_004026605.1). NCBI lineage: Eukaryota > Metazoa > Chordata > Mammalia > Rodentia > Cricetidae > Ondatra > Ondatra zibethicus. The sequence continues at coordinate 5,374 of PVIU01023107.1, read as the reverse complement.
GAGGCTCGGAGGGACCGGGGAACTATTGGGTCTGCAGATTGATGAAGCTGCTGCAGCTGTCCCCTTTATGGGCCGACCGTCCTCGCCCAGGCTGTTCTCTGCGCTGCCCAGGGAGGGAAACAGCTGTACTATCTTCACTGGGAAACTCAGATGTGCTTTATGGCTTATGACAATAGGTTCCCTCCCCACCACGTTTCACTTCGACACTTCAATTCCGGCAATACAGGTCTCAGCCCGACTGTTTATGCGGCCCTGCTCACCCCCTCGGCTGTCATTAGCCGCACCACCATCAACCGTTTCTTAATTGACCTTTTTAAAATGCTGGACACCGCTGGCTGCACGCAGCTGCCACACATTTAAATTTCCTCAGCAGAGTCCAGCTTGGTTGCTTGTGAATTGCTGCACTGCAATATACTTGATAAATGACGTCCAGCCAGCCTTGGGCCCTGAGCTGTCAGGGGAACCAGTGACACCACTCAAGCGAATGGCACAACCTTCGTGAAAGGTCCATTCCCTCTCTTCGCTGCCACCGATTTGAATTAAGGAGGGGGTGGCATCTAAGGATCTGCTAAGTTAGGGTGTGGAGAATTCCTGCTGCCTTGGGTCATGCGATTAAAAACAGTATTAAAAGTAGGGTGGTTCCGAGAGCCTCCCTGGGTCTTTGAGGAGGGCAGCACATTGGTACTATGCCTCTGCCAGGCCTCTTTCCTACCAGTTTGAACCCACCCTCAGGAAGGAAAGCAGAGTCGTCATCCCCCCCCAAGGTTGAATGTGGGCGGTGAGAAGGGTACCTCAGGTAGCCAAGAATAACATTAGTGCCTGGTCCTCCAAGTGCAGTGGTTCTCAGCCTTCCTAATGCTGCGACCCTTTAATACAATTAGTTCCTCACGTTGTGGCAACCCTCAGCCATAAAATTATTTTCATTGCTACTTCCTAACAGCAATTTTGCTACAGTTATGAAATGTGATGTAAATATCTGTGTTGTATGAAAGCCTTAGGCAACCCCTGTGAAAGGGTCATTTGACAGCCACCCCCCCCCAAGGGTCACAACCCACAAGTTGAGGACCCTAGTCTTCTTCAGCAACAGCACCCATCTTGGATTCTTAAACCTCTGGAGATCATCTCATTCCCTCTTGGTCATGTAACCCGAGGTTATGCAAGGTAGGGAGTCTACAGACAAGGGTACATCTGAGGGAAAAGGGCTACTGGCTAACTGGAGCAAAGCTGCCACGTGGGGAGGAGCAGCCTTGCTAACATGAAGTCTTCCTTTGCTTCTTTCTGAACTATCAAGAATGAAGCCAAGTAAGGGACAAGGGACGAGGTTGGGGCGGGGGTAGCAGTAAAGGTGGCTCACTGCTATTTATCACCCTCACACCTCCATACCTTGCTGGAATCCAAAGACAGATGAAGGGGACCTGCCTCTTCCCTGGTGCTGGGAAGGTGTTTCAAATTGTTGAAGTCTCTTAAAAAAATAAATAAATAAAAAATCACTGTTAGTGTCCATGGTAAGTCCTTCAGACTCTCGCTGTGAACACTCCTTCTGATGTTGGTTTCCTGCACAAGCAAAGACAGTGTGGGACTGGGCAACATGACACCCTAATTGACACTCCCTGGCCACCTTGAGTAGAAGGGTTGTCCATCAAACAGCCAGTCAGGCCACTTTTACTCTGTTACCAGCCGTCTGGAACAGTCCACAGACACTCTGACACGACTACACGAAAATCAAAGCTGATTGTTCCACCTCAAAAGGAACAGCCTCAGCCAGGCGGTGGTGGCGCACACCTTTAATCCCAGCACTCGGGAGGCAGAGGCAGGAGGGTCTCTGTGAATTCAAGGTCAGCCTGGTCTACCGAGTGAGTTCTAGGACAGCTAGGACTGTTACACAGAGAAACCCTGCCTCACAAACAAATAGGGCCGTACCAAATGTTTGGCTATCACAGCCTCCACCTAGATGACCCTGCAACCATTTTCAACTGGGCCAGGGGAGGACATTTCCCCTGGCTACCTAACAGAGGAAGTGCTGTGATTGGTGCTAAAAGGTAAGGCTCTGATTGGTCCAAACCTGAATCTTTGTGGCTGTGATTGATGCCAAAGAGTCAAAGCTATGTATGCTTGGTTTAAAAAAAAAAAAAAAAAAAAAAGGCTGTGACTGTGCCAAAGCCGCCCTTCTGGGCCTGTGTAAGGCTGCTAGGGCTCATTTAAGTCAGCCCTGTGCTGCTTCCCCTGAGCCAGAAACGTGAAGTCTAATAAAAGGCTTCTCTCAAGTGATCTTTTCTTGTCTACCTTAGTGGTGCGGGGTGAGCGGCTAACAAAGAAAGAGGAAGCAGAGTGTCAGGGGAAGCGTGAGCCTAGCAGCCACTGCGCTGATCTGTGAAAGCAGCAAGGCCTCTGGCTGATTGACAGCCGAAGCTGCAGCAGCTGAACAGCTGGTGAACAGGAAGGGAAGACAGAGATGGGAAGAGAGGTCAGAGAGCAGAGAGAACGGTGGATACAAGAATCAGAAGAAACTGCAGGCCAGGCCCTACTCACCTTGAGTTTCAAGAAGTCATCATGTCTTTAGGGTCAAGAATCTCAGACCCCAGGCTAAGAGGGATCCTGATACCTAGGCCTATTCCTGGGCCCGTATAGGAACAGTAAGAGTATAGGACTAAGAATCAGATTCCCACAGTTAGGGGAGTACTGTTACGCTAGAAGGTACCACCTGCTGCTACTCCACATGCCTGCGGCCACCACACTCTCCTGTCAAATATGGAGGCAAACAGAAGCTGTCAAAGATGAACAGGAAGATTTGCCTACCCATGATTTCTATCTGAGCAGAGCAAAGGATCCCAGCCAGCCTGGTAATGTTCCCTTCCCAGCCATTGATCTTGAGAATGTCACAGAGAAACAAACGTGTGTGGCAGGAAAGCCAGGAAGACAACAACAAGCCCAACACGGCTCTTGCCTGCCCTGTGATGCACACACGATGCATGCATGTGCTTCCAAGTGTCCTCATCTGGGGAAGGAACAGAGGACACGGAGCATGCACACCAATTCTACAGCCTGTGCCCAGATGAACTGTGAGATCCAACAGTCAAAAGGAAAAGGAATGCTTTAGAATTTATTTTGTCTTTAGTTGTCCCAGTCCTCTTGCCCTAGTTGCCAGACACTGTCACAGAGTGTCACTCCCATCTAAGCTATAGCCACACCACTTCGTTTTCAGTGAAAGTCATCTGGAGCATGGAGGAGCCAAAGGAAGAGGTGGGAAACCCTTGTTCTACACTTGAGATCAGCGGCGGACCCCCATTTTTCCCCAGGCACTCCGTGTCCTTCTGCACACGGCCCTCCAGCCAACTATAGCTCTATGCTTATACTACTTCCTTGTCCTAGATTTGAATCCCATCAGCTTTTCTTAATAGCCCGCATAGCTACCCCAACTTCCCAAACTTAGAAAGGCAGAGACCAAAGAACCCAAGGAGGAAAAGACAGCTAAGAAATTAAACCAGCAAATGCTTCCTTTCCACTTTAATCCGGCATTCTAGAAGTCACCTGAAGACCAGCCTCACAGTTTATACTCCCTAATACCACATGAGAAAAACAGAGAGTGATCCTGAAGCTTGATGTGTGGGAGGCTTGGGCCCACGTGTGGGGAGAGAGTTTCGATTGGTTAAGGAAGTGAGGGTTGGAACCATGATAGAACTGGCTTGACATTGCTCTTGGCTGAGAACAGAGAACCTCTCAGCAGGGGATCAGGCTGTATGAAGCCTGATGCTTCAGTGATGGAGTCAAGAGAAATTGAGACTGGGTAGTGATACCTGGGCAACTGCTAACACACAAAAATGGGGCAGTTCAGCAGAAATGTAGGCTCCTAGTCACCTTTTTATTGGCTAGGCAACAGCCTCAGTGTCTAGAGGTTTGCTTGGGGACATTCTGTCTTTCTGTTTGCTGTTATGGTCAGTCTTGGTGATTGAAACCATTTCCAGTGAAGCAAGAGTAGACAAGAACCAAGGCCAAGCAGTGGTGGCACATGCCTTTAATCCCAGCACTTGAGGGGCAGAGGCAGGAGGATTTCTGTGAGTTCAAGGCCAGCCTGGTCTACAGAGTGGGTTCCAGGACAGGCTCCAAAGCTACGCAGAGAGACCCTGTCTCAAAAAACAAAACAAAAGCGAAACAAACAAAAAAAGAGTAGAGGAGAACCAACTCTAAAATCAAATGACCTGAATTCAGATCCTGATTCCGCAATGCTCAAAATTATGCTCAAAATTATGGGAAAGGAAAGGGATCTTGTGCTCTTTAGTTTCTGCCGCCATGACAGGACTAGAGTCACGGAGTAAGAGGGACCCTCAAGTGAGGAATTGCCTCCATCAGATTGACCTATAGGCACATCTGTGGTGTGTTTTCTTAATTGACAGTTGATGAGGGAGGGCCCAGACCACTATAAGGAATGCCACCCGCCCTGGCACAGGGTCCTGCTTGAAGAAAGCAAACCAGCAAGCCATGGGGAATAAGTCAGCTAACAGGAAGCAACCTCCATTGTTTCTGCCTCCAGGTCCTTCCGTAACTTCCCTCGGGGATACATTGTTGCCTCCAGTGTTTCTCAACCTGTGAGTTGTGACCTCTTTGGGGGTCCAACGACCTTTCACAGGGGTCCCCTAAGATCATTGGAAAACACATATTTACATTATGATTCATGACAGTACCAAAATTACAGTTATGAAGTAGCAACAAAAATAATTTTAGAGGGATGGTCACCACAACATGAGGAACTGTATTAAAGGGTCGCAGCATTAGGAAGATTGAGAACCACTGCTCTAAGCTGTAGGATGAAGTTAACCCTTTCCTTCATGCATTGGTTTTGGTCAAGGCTTGATCATAACCGCAGGAAACAAATCAGAACCTCATAGCTAAGTCTCAGTATTGTCCTGTACCATGGGAACTATCTCACACCGTCCTTATGAAATCTGAAACTCAGCTCTTGGTAGTGCACGAATGAGTGACGCTGCTGCCTTCCCCACCCTCTCCTGTCACTCACTGCCACTAGTCACCGGAGCCATTTTTTCCTAACTGGAATTCCTTTGGGGTCCATAGGGAGAGCGCCAGGTCTCACTATGTAGCCTTAGTTGGCCTGGAACTTCCTATGTAGACCAGGCTGACCTCCAACTCACAAAGATCCGCCTGCCTCTGCCTCCCAAGTGCTGGGATTAAAGGCATGTGCTACAATACTGGGCCTAGCCTGGATTTTGATGAACAACTTTGATAATCTACTTGAAAGACTATGAACAAATTGCTTCTTTTTTTTGTCCCTCTTTTTGTTTTTTGTTTTTATTTTGTTTTGTTTTTATTGATATTTATTGAGCTCTACATTTTTCTCTGCTCCCCTCCCTATCTCTCCCCT
>PVIU01023106.1:0-28048 GCA_004026605.1 Ondatra zibethicus | reverse complement strand
TTTTTTTTTTTTTTTTTTTTTTTTTTTTTTTTTTTTTTTTTTTTTTTTTTTTTTTTTTTTTTTTTTTTTTTTTTTTTTTTTTTTTTTTTTTTTTTTTTTTTTTTTTTTTTTTTTTTTTTTTTTTTTTTTTTTTGGTTTTTCGAGACAGGGTTTCTCTGCAGCTTTGGAGCCAGTCCTGGAACTAGCTCTTGTAGACCAGCCTGGTCTCGAACTCACAGAGATCTGCCTGCCTCTGCCTCCCGAATGCTGGGATTAAAGGCATCCGCCACCACCACCTGGCATGAAAGTGTTTATAAATTGTAGAAATTCCTTGGTAGAATTTTTGGGATCACTTATGTAAACTATCATATCATCAGCAAACAGTAGGAGTTTGACTTCCTCTTTTCCAATTTGTATCCCCTTGATCTCCCTTCGGTGTCTTATTGCTCTAGCTAGGACCTCAAGAACTATATTGAATAGATATGGAAAGAGTGGACAGCCTTGTCTTGTTCCTGATTTCAGTGGAATCGCTGAGAGTTTCTATCCATTTAGTTTGATGTTGGCTGTTGGCTTGCTGTATATTGCCTTAATTATGTTTAGGTATGTTCCTTATATCCCTGCTCTCTCCAAGACTTTTATCATGAAGGGATGTTGTATTTTGTCAAATGCTTTTTCGGCATCTAGTGAGATGATCATGTGGTTTTTATTTTTCAGCTTGTTTATATGGTGGATTACGTTGACAGATTTTCATATGTTGAACCATCCCTGCATCTGTGGGATGAAGCTGACTTGATCATGGTGGATGATGGTTCTGATGTGTTCTTGGATTCTATTTGCTAGTATTTTATTTAGTATTTTTGCATCAATGTTCATGAGTGAGATTGGTCTATAATTCTCTTTCTTAGTATTGTCTTTCTGTGGTTTGGGTATCAGGGTAATTGTAGCCTCATAAAAAAGAGTTTGGCAATGTTCCCTCTGTTTCTATTGTGTGGAATAATTTGAGGAGTATTGGCATTAGTTCTTCTTTGAAAGTCTTGTAGAAATCTGAGCTGAAACCATCTGGTCCTGGACTTTTTTTGGTTGGGAGACTGATAACTGTTTCTATTTCTTCAGCAGTTATAGGTCTGTTTAATTTGCTTATCTGGTCTTGATTTTTGGTAAGTGATATTTATCCAGAAAGTTGTCCATTTCCTTTAAGTTTTCCAATTTTGTGAAGTACAGGTTTTCAAAATATGACCTGATGATCCTCTCTATTTCCTCCGTGTCTGTTGTTATGTCCCCCTCTTCATTTCTGATTTTGTTAGTTTGGATATTCTCTCTCTGCCTTTTGGTTAGTTTGGATAAAGGTTTGTCTACTTTGTTGATTTTCTCAAAGAACCAGCTCTTTGTCTCATTGATTCTTTGTATTGTTTTCTTTGTTTCTATTTTGTTGATTTCAGCTCTCAATTTGATTATTTCCTGAGGTCTAGTTCTCTTAAGTGAGTTTGCTTCTTTTTGTTCTAAAGCTTTCAAATGTTCTGTTAATTCACGAGTGTGGGATTTTTCCAGCTTCTTTATGTAGGCATTTAGTGCTATGAACTTGCCTTTTAACACTGCTTTCACTGTATCCCATAAATTTGGGTATATTGTGTGCTCATTTTCATTGAATTTTAGGAAGTCTTTAATTTCCCCCTTTATTTCTTCCTTGACCCATTGATGATTCAGGTGAGCACTGTTTAATTTCCATGTGTTTGTGGGTTTTCTGGAATTAGTATTGCTGTTGACTTCTAGTTTTAAAGCATGGTGATCTGATAAGGTACATTGGGTTATTCCAAATTTTTTTGTATTTGTTGAGGTTTGTTTTGTTACCGAGTATGTGGTCAATTTTTGAGAAGGTTCCATGAGGTGCTGAGAGGGTATATTCTTTTCTGTTTGGATGGAATATTCTATAGATGTCTGTTAAGTCAATTTGAGTCATAACATCTGTTAGTTCTCTTATTTCTCTGTTCATTTTTTGTCTGATTGACCTGTCCAGTGGTGAGAGGGGAGTCTTGAAGTCTCCCACTATCAGTGTGTGGGGTTTAATATATTATTTAAGCTTTTGGAGTGTTTCTTTGACATATGAAGGTGCCCTTGTATTTGGAGCATAGATGTTCAGTATTGAAATTTTCTCTTGATTGATTTTCCCTATGACTAATATGAAATGTCCTTCTTTGTCTCTTTTGACTGATTTTAGCTTGAAGTCTATTTTGTTAGATATTAGGATAGCTACACCCGCTTGTTTCTTATGTCCATTTGATTGATATATTTTTTCCCAACCTTTTACTTTGAGACGATGTCTGTCTTTGAGGTTGAGGTGCATTTCTTGTATGCAGAAGAGGGATGGATTCTGCTTTCATATCCAATCTGTTAGCCTGTGCCTTTTTATGGGTGAGTTGAGTCCATTTACATTAAGGGATATTAATGACCAGTGGTTGCTATCTCCTGTTAATTTGGTTTTCATCATTGGTGGTGTTATTTTGTGTGTTTTTTTCTTCTTCGGGATTTGCTGTAATGAGATCATCAATTGTCTATGTTTTTGTTGGTGTAGCCATCTTCCTTGGGTTGGAGTTTTCCTTCTAGTATTTGCAACAAAATAATGTTATGATTGGGGCCCACCACAACATGAGGAACTACATTAAAGGTGGCAGCGTTAGGAAGGTTGAAAACCACTATGCTTGCTCAGCTGTCCTCCGAGAAGCTGCCTCCTGCAAGCTGCCTCCTGCAGCAGATGGGAACAAGCGTAGTGACCACAGCCAGACATCATGCAGAGAGGGAGAGGCTTTGGGACACTCAGCCCTGAATGGGATGTCCATCAACTCCCTCCCCGCAGGGCTCTGGGAGCCCTGTGTGCAGAAGAAGAGGTGGAAAGGATGCAAGAGGCAGAGGTGATGAGGACACAAAGGAAACAAGGCCCTCTCAATCAACCTGATGAACTCTCATCTGAACTCACAAAGACTGACGCAGAACGCACAAGGCCCGCACAGGCCTGCACCAGGCACGTCCTAGAGCTGAGTGAAGAAGCAGACGCATGCCCCCATCCCTAACCCAGAAGCTGTCTCCAACTGATAACCACTTGCAAATTTAAAAAATAGTTTTCATCAAGCGAGTCTCTCACTGGGGAAACAAACTCCTCTTAAGGGTAAGCTGCACTCCCAACAGTAGAGGTGACCAACAGAAAAAAAAAACTCAGCGGCATCTTTGGAGTTTCCTTGTCTCATAATATCATAAAAGCATTCTTTTTCTTTTTATTTATTTCATTTCATTTTACTTATATATTTTTTCTCTTTTTACCCTATAGGTCCTTTTCCTATATATTATGGCTTCCAGCTTAGCATTTTTTATGGAATACCTGGGTGTTCAGATGAGTGGGTCTCTGTGTCTGTTTCCTGTACCTTTTCTTGGGCTCTTTTCCTTATATTTACTTTGTCCTAGTCTGATATGTTACTTTTATCTTATTATATTTTAGTTTACTATTGTATTCTAGTGAGAGACAGACAGGGAATGGGTCCAGATGGGAGGGGAGATATGGAGGAACTGGGGGGAGTAGAGGGAGGGGAACCAACAGGATATACTATGTGAGCAAAAAAAAAGCTATTTTCAATAAAAGGGGAAAAAGGAAAGAAAGCAAACTGAGTGACCGTGGAAGCAAGCCAGTACACAGTGTTCCTCCACAGCTTCTGCTTCAGTTCCCGCCTCCAGGTTCCTGTTTTGGTTCCTGCCCTGATTTCCCTTTATGGTAGACAGCTATTGGTCCCTGACAAGATATGAGCGCCACAATTGCACCTTTAGAAGTATTTGCAGGACTGATCATTGCTGTGGTTTGTAGGCATTAAAGCTGGGTAAGACTATTAACCGCTTTTCCTTTGGCAGCTTGTATAGCACCTTCTGGTACTACAAAAGCTAGTCCTCAGGGAGGAGGCTTTTATGTCAGATCCAGCATCCTATGTCTAAAGTACATGGTCATCAGCAATAGGGAATTACCTTCAGCCTCTGAAAGACAACCAAAGGTAGCAATAATAGCCTATATTGTTTTGGCAGCCTCTTGGACTCCTCTGAACAACAACTAGAATAGAAGTTTCTCATGAACAGTGCTGGATTTTTTTGTTAGTCTGTAACTCTTGTGGGAAGCATTGTCAGTCCAAGTAGCAAAAGTTCATTAAAGCTGTGTGTGTGTGTGTGTGTGTGTGTGTGTGTGTGTTTGTACATACACTAATAATTGTTATTTGCAATCTCAGATAAATATGTTTCCTTAAGACTTTTCCAAACAAAATTTTTTATGTTAAAAATAAAGCTGCCATATTATCCAGATATGCTACTCCTGGGTACAAACCCAAAGGACTCTATAGCCTCCTAAAAAAAATGATTGCTCATCCATGTTTATTGCTGTTCTATTCACAATACCTAGGAAATGGAATCACCTGATAAGTGGAAAATGAAAATGCAGTACATGTTGACAATGGAATGTTATCCTGCTAAAAATAAAAAGCTATGAAATTTGCAGTAAAATTGATAGAACTGCAAAGCATTAAACTAAATGAAATAAGCCAGGCCCAGATGGACAAACGCCACATGTTCTCTCTCATATGGTGATCCTTGTTTCGACTTTTTAGATTCCTGTGCTTAATCTGGAGTACCTGTAGAGGTCAGGAAGTTAGAAAGGGCCCATGGGAAAGCAAGGAGCCCCTCAGAGAAGAGGGGATAGCAGAACACATGTGATACAAAAGTAGAGTAGGAGAATGCTGGGGGCACAAGTAGGAATGGGTGAATGACAGGGGGAGAAGGGGCTAAGAGTGCTTTAACTAGAGCTAAGGGTGTGTGAGAGTCCCGCTAGTCTGTAAGCTAAGTTTTAAAAATAAGAAATAAATAAAATGTAAAAATTAAAATTAACAGGTACCCTTCATGGTTAGTCAATGTTTCCCCAGAAGATATTAAATATAAATCTCAGTGCCAGGTGTGGGATTCTTCCCTGAGCCACACCCCCTGCCCCACAATAAAAACACAGGCTATTGCTACCTTCCTTGGTTGCCCACCATAAGGATATGGTAAGGCCTTACTGCTGAAGACACAGCACTTTGGCTGCAGGACATAGAGGAATCAAACTGGAACTGACCTGAAAACTGCCTCCCTGTTGGCTATCTTTCATAATACTGGGAGGTATTATATACAGGCTGACAGATTATCAGTGGGATTACTCATATGTGAACACCAAATGCTGGGTAAGTTGTCCCTGTGAATGTAATAATGATATGAAGTTTATAGGGTTAACCAACTGCTTTCTGATTGGATTTGAGTCCTAGGTGGTGTAGGAGGTCCTTCTTTCTATGTGTTGCTTTCATTGGTTGAATAAAGAAACTGCCTTGGCCTTCTGATAGGGCAGAACTTAGATAGGCGGGGAAAAGAGAACTGAATGCTGGGAGAAAGAAGGCAGGCAGAGAGAATTGCCATGGAGTTGCCAGAGTCAGACATGCTGAATCTTTCCCGGTAAGCCACGACCTTGTGGTAAACACATATTAATAGAAATGGGTTAGATCAAGATGTGAGAGTTGGCCAAGAAGAGGCTAGATATAATGGGCCAGGCACTAATTTAATTAATACAATTTCTGTGTGGTTATTTCGGGTGTAAGCTAACTGGGCAGCCAAGAGCTGGGCGGCTGGGACGAAAAGCAGGTCCTCTCCTCTTACTACAGTTTGGTGCCTCAACGTGGTCGACTGACTCCACGTAAACTCTGAGAGAGCTTCAAAAAATACAGAGTTTAACACAGCTTTTTGCTGTTTGCTAGCAGAGTGTCACAGCTCCTTTAAGAGAGAATTTCCTGACTCAGCAGCTGTTTAAAAAAAAGCCGCACTGTTTTAAAACGGGCTTCCTGGGCTGTGCCACCAGCGCAAACTCCAGCTATAAAGCATTTCAATGGCTTTTATGGGACCAGATGTTTGTGTGCCCACTTGGGATCAGGAAGAAAGTACTCTGAGACCATGCCAATGTCTCAGCTCTCCCCACCTGGGCAGGCAGCAGAATCAAGTCTACTAGGTGTGCACAGGCAGGAGTACATGGCAGATTCCTGCTGCCATACACAGAGACGTTTCCAGACTGCGCAGTGCTCTGCATGGCAGATTTGGCTGTAACTCAGAAAGAAAGAGTTTATGTGCTGCACACTCATCCTCAGAGTTAAAGTGCTGAGTGTGGCTCCTACCTGGCAGCCCCAGAGCTAGCAGAAATGGTACATCCACCATTTTGAAATTGGAGAGAGGTGGAGCCAACATCCAGAACAGCTACAACCAAGCTGCTTAGCATTTTAAAAGCTCTTCAAGACAGTAGAGAATTATAGACAATGCAATAGGACAGATTCAGACATAAAAGACCTCTAAATGGGTCACGGTGTTAGATAAAGCACATAGGCTTGGGAGAGAAAAGATAAAAGAGTATACAGAGTCATAATATAAAGTTAATGCTTTTATAAAAAGGTAAAGTCTTTAAAGAGACAGAGTACAGATAGTTATAGATTAAAAAAAATAAAGAAAAATAGGCCACGTAAAAATGGAAAATTCACAGAGAGTCTGGATTATGTGTATTATTGTGTTTTCTTTAAAATTTTTGACTGTGAAGGAGCTAAATATAAAGAGACATTTCATTGTATGGGCCAAACTAAACCAACATGTATATCATAAAGGTATCTTGACTTCAAAATTTGGGTCTAAGGATATGATGCTTTAGAAAAGAGATTCTTCTTTTGTTTCACAGAGACCCTGTGGATTCCTTCTAGACCAATATGGTATGATAGACCATGCCCTCCTGAAAGGTCACCATGAACAACTTCAGAAAATTACTTCACTCAACTGGTGACTGAGATGAACCTAGCGCACAGGATACACCATGAAAGAACTGATTAACAGCGTCCCCATACAGCAGGAAGAAGTTTGGAGAGAAAAAACTACACCCATATTCCCAAATATTGTTTATAAATGTTCTTTTACATTTAAAGGGGGATATGATATACATATGAATAATTTACATTGGTATAAATTCTGCTTTATTGATATAAATTTAAGGTCAATTTTCTTATACATATGTATTTCTGATCTTAATTAAGGCATTGTGATTATGTAGTTCATTTAAAAATGTAATGTATAATTAAGAAATATAGGTTAATAGATAGTCATCTATAATAGTCAAGCTTGTAGTCATGTTAGTTAGATTTTCTGGATATATAAAGATATATTTCAGTTAAATAGGCATTCTTCATATCTTTCAAAGACTACAGAATATGGCATTTAAGGTTTAATAATTTAGGGATTTTCATGACAATGAGACACGTCTGCTCCTGGCAGCACCAATCTACTTCAAGAGAAAAATGGGCATCAAAGAGGCTCCTTATGGAGTTTGTCAGCCATTTAGGCAAGAAACTGCTCTTGCCTAGACTGTTGCATAAACTGGACATGAAGAACCCGCAGAGAGAGGACTGCTGAACTTGCCTAAAGGTGAGATGATCCTTTGGGGTTCCTGATTCATGAAATAGTCTGTGAGACATTCTACAGGATACAGAAAAAAGTGACTGAACTGTCTTTGAAATTTCCTGCTTCATAAAAAAGTCTGCTGGATACTATGGGCCTATAGGCTGAAGATGGATGCCCCAACGGTACAAAATAACTTTGGGTGACTGTCCAGGAAGTGAGATGTCTCTGTCACTTCTAGAGTTTTGGAAGTTGCTTACTTCTCGTTTACTTAGGTAATATTATATCCTTCTGGAGTCTTTGATGGAGTTGAAGAATAGATAGTTATAATTATAGTTTTCCTTAGTTATGATAAAAGATAAAGTAGATATAAATATGGTAACTGTAGTTCTTGCTTGATAACTGTTTTGTTATATGTAATTTTACTATGTTAAAGTGAAAGCCTTTTTTGTTTAAACAGAAAAGGGGAAATGGTGTAGGAGGTCCTTCTTTCTATGTGTTGCTTTCATTGGTTGAATAAAGAAACTGCCTTGACCTTTTGAGAGGGTAGAACTTAGATAGGTGGGGAAAAGAGAACTGAATGCTGGGAGAAAGAAGGCAGGCAAAGAGAACCACCATGAAGTCGCCAGAGTCAGACATGCTGAATGATATGAATCATTCCCAGTAAGCCATGACCTCATGGTGAACAAAGATTAATAGAAATGGGTTAGATCAAGATGTGAGAGTTGGCCAAGAAGAAGCTAGATATAATGGGCCAGGCAATAATTTAATTAATACAATTTATGTGGGGTTATTTCGGGGGTTAAGCTAGCTGGGCAGCTGGGAGCTGGGTGTCCAAAACGAAAAGCAGGCCTGTGCCTCCTACTACACTAGGTATGATCAAAATGGCTTTGGGTGAGCACAGACCCTAGGACAATACCTACTGTAACTGCTGTTTTGCTAGATGGACATATTGTCAAACTGCCTTCTGCATATTTATGTTTATATCTATATAGTAGTGCTGCTGCCAACCTTGGCTAGAGAAGCTTTTCTTGTGGTGGGCAGCAATTAATGTAAAGACTCATAACTAGTCAAAGTGCTGTGAATAAGAGATTGTTGAGTGCTCATCCCTAAACACAACATCCATAGCAATCTCTCAGGACTCAGGGAACATTGGAGAAGAGGGGACAGGAACTGTGTAAGAGCCAGAGGATAGGGAGGGGTACTGTACAAAGAGGTCCTTTGTATATGATATGGCGATCACACTCATGAACTCAGAGCAGCTCTGGCTACCTACACAAGACCTGCAGAGAACCAAGCCAACAAGATCAGCCAATACACCGAACTAGAATCAGTGAATTACAAGAGATGGGGATGCGGTGGGGTAGGGAGAACACAAGGTGAGAGAGGACTATTGGAGTGGGGAGAGACAGGGATATCCAGGAGAGGGAAATGAGAGGAAGGATTTAGGGGTGGATGAGATCAACGTACATTTTATAGGTGTATGAAATTGTTGAAGAATAAATTTGAAAAATATTAAAAAAAAATCAAGCAATGAAAGATGTAAAGATATTGTCCTGGTTACGTTCCTGTCATCGTGATGAAACACCACGACAGAGGAAACGTACAGAAGAAAGAGTTTCATTTGGGGCTCAGGGATCCGAGGGATAAGAGCCCATGACCATCATGGCAGGGAACGTGGCAGAAGGCAGGCAGACATGGTGCTGGAGCAGTAACAGTGAGCTCACATTACTATTTGAAAGTTGGAGGCCGAGAGAGAGAGATGACTGGGAATGGCAGGGCTTTGAAAAACCCGTAAGCCCTATCCCTACTGCTATGCCTCCTCCCACAAGGCCATGCCTCCTAAACTTTCCCCAACAGTTCCGCCAGCTGGGGACCAAGCATTCAAATATAGGAGCTTATCAGGGTTATTCCCATTCAAACCATCACAGATAATAAGAATTTGCAACTGATCAAATTAGGAAGAGAAAGGTAAACAGGCTAGAAGGAGGAATCTAGCATGAGTCTTAGAATGAGGAATCCAAAGATCGACCTGGTAAACAGGGTTTGACTGTAGGACTTAGAGACAACCAGTAGAGAATAAAGATCAGAGCTAAAACCTAAAAGGAAAGGAGTGCACATACATGCTGGGGTTTGTAGAGCACCGTGTGCAGAGGAAGTGTCCAGCAAGATGATACACTTAAGGAGCACCGTGTGCAGAAGAAGTGCCCGGCAAGATGATACACTTAAGGAGCACCGTGTGCAGAGGAAGTGCCCGGCAAGATGATACACTTAAGGAGTCCATCTATAATCTTGTCTGGGGACTGCATTTCTTCAGTTATATGATACAACTTGGTGTGCTTCTTGATAATCTCCACTTTCAATGATGTAAGAATTGCTTGCTAGGGCTGGAGAGATGGCTCAGAGGTTAAGAGCACTGCCTGCTCTTCCAGAGGTCCTGAGTTCAATTCCCAGCAACCACATGGTGGCTCACAGCCATCTATAATGAGATCTGGTGCCCTCTTCTGGCATGCAAGCATACATGGAAGGAATGTTGTATACATAATAAATAAATAAATCTTAAAAAAGAAAGCCTGTAATGCTGTGCTACTGAATCAGCTCTGTGTAAGGCAAGACGAACTGCTTTCCTCCTTCCTTTTTTTTTTTTTTTTTTTTTTAGGTTTTTCAAGACAGGGTCTCTCTGTGTAGCCCTGGCTGTCCTGGAACTCACTCTATAGACCAGGCTGGCCTTGAACTCAGAGATCTACCTGCCTCTGACTCCCAAGTGTTTGGATTAAAGGCGTAGGCCACCCACTACCTGGCTTGAAAGAAGTTTTGAAAGTCTTGCTTACAATAGCATCATGAGGAATAAATATCTAGAAATACACTTGAGATCTTGGAGTGTAGGTCAGTGAGAGAAGGGGAGGAGGAGAACAGTTGTGTTAGGGATGTAGCTCAGGAGGTAGATTTCTTACCTAGCACAAACTCCTGGGTTCAATCCCCAGCACTGCATAATCCAGATGTACTAGAACGTGTCTGTAAATCTAGCTGGAGAGGCAGGAGGAGCTCCATCTAGGGAGCTGAAGGTCAAGCCCCGCGGCAGGGGGCTGGGGAGTTCAGAAGAAGGGGAGATGAGAGAGATAGATTCTGGGCATATTAACAAAAACTGAAAGCAGAGACTCAAATGTTCATAGCAACCTTATCCACAGTAGCCGAAATGTGGAAACAAGCCAAATTTTAATTAAATACTTTATAAATATGCAATAGAATATTACCAAGCAAAAGAAATGAAAATCTGATACATGCTAGAATATGGATGAAATTTGAAAATACTATAATTTATACTATTGTATTATTTTAAAGTTAATTTCTTGATACTTTGTTTTTAACTACTTCTTTGAAACTGTTTGATTTCAATGAAGTTAAGGGTAGTCAAAATTATACTTTAAAAACTGGCTTGTCTTAATATCTGGATGCTACCACGATCCTTTTCCAAGTTCTGACTTTTCCAGGTTAAGAAGCATCTCAGGGCGGAAGTGGCAACGGGTAAAGCACTTCCAGGGCGGAAGAGGCGGCTCGACAGGTAAAGCGCTTCCAGTGCAAGGGTGAGGACCTGAGTTCAGATCCCCAGGACTCGTGTAAAACGCTGGGCGCGAAGGGGGCCACACACACCCATTGCCTCACCGCAAAGAGGAAGGATCCCGAAGGCTTGCTGGCCCATCGTCTAACTGAACAGGTGAACCAGCTCCAGGTTCAGTGAGTGACCTTGTCTCAAGAAATTAGGTGGAGGGGCTGGAGAGATGGCTCAGCGGTTAAGAGCACTGCCTGCTCTTCCAAAGGTCCTGAGTTCAATTCCCAGCAACCACATGGTGGCTCACAACCATCTATAATGGGATCTGGTGCCCTCTTCTGGCCTGCAGGCATACATGCAGACAGAATACTGAGAATACTGTACACATAATAAATAAATAAAGCTAAAAAAAGAAAAAAAGAAATTAGGTGGAAAGTGATTGGAAACACCCAACATGGACCCTGCCTCCACGTGTGTACACACACACACACACACACACACACACACAGAGTAAGAATCTCTGGCCTGTGAATGCACTTCAATTCGTAGAGTATTTTCCTAGCTTGCACAAAACGCTGTGTTCAACCCCTGAACTACATAAACCAGACATAGGGGATAACCTGTAATCCCTGTGCTTTCAAAGCAGAAACAGAAGGATCAGAAGTCCAAGGTCATCTTTGGCTACCTGGCAAAATTGAAGCCAGCCTGGGCTACATAAGATTCTACCAAAAAAAAAAAAAAGAAAAAGAAAAAGAAAAGAAAGAAATTTTAAAAGCATCTTTGCTAGTCAGTAGCTATATAATTAAAATGACACATGTTTGTCTCATGACCTTTGCCTATGAGGAAAATAAAATATACTGAGCAGAAAGCCCCAGAGCAGCCTCTCCCAGGCTGATGACTGTGTAGGGTTCCTCCCTTTCCTCTATTTCAAAACCTACATGCGTGAGCAAACTCCAGGATGAGGTCTGACTCTTCCCAGTACTAGTCCCCAAGCTGACAATATAAATGTTTATTATAATACCTTCTCTGAAAACAGAGCAGCTTTTCATCGATTCCTCTGCAGCTTCTTACCAGCCCGAGAAAAGAAAACCTTAGTACTAACATTCTCCTCTTGTCTTTAAGGGGTAAGGGGCAGCACGGGGGCCGCGGGGGGGGGGCAGAATAAAGTCAGTGTCTTAGCTAAAGAGCTACAAAGGTCTCGTAGCATCTTAAACACTACAGTGAGAGCCATGCATTTCAAGGGAGGAAGGGAACTCTTCTCGGACTTCTCCCCGAACTATGCCCGCCTGGTAGATGTTTGTCAAATGTGTACAGAGCAAATGATGGATGGATGGATTTCTTTTTCTTTAAAGGCGTCCACTCATGTATGTACCACCCACCAGGGCCTTCTTTGGCAGGTGAGCAGTCCGTGGCCAATTGTCCCATGTATGTTGGCTGTGGTTCCCTGGCTGGCAAAATTCGGAGCTATACCTTCCCTACCTCTCGGGACAGGAATTGTTTTACATTGTAGGAAGTTTCCATTAAGAAGTCTGCCTGGATGAGCCAGAAGCCTGGGCTTCAGCAGCACACTCTTTAGGGAGTGCCTGTGGCCGGGCAGGGACTGTCTATGAAGCAGGGTCAAGGGGCGCAAAGGAAAGCGCAGTATTGGGCTACCTGCTTGCGGGCTAGCAGGGTAGGGCCATCGGTGGTTGCCAGCGCCTGCGGCGGGCGGGGCCAGGCGGAGCGGGGTGCCGACGCCTGTACCTGCTGGACACCAGCGGCCACATTCGTGACCGGACCTGACAAGTGGACACCTCTGAGGCTCGGGAAAGGTCAGAAGTTCCGCTGGGGCAGGGGCTGTGGGCTGGGAGAAAAGGAGGCACTGCCTGAGGGAGCTCCACCTCGGAAGGGAGGCGCGGATAGGGAGGGGGGAACGCCGCCAGGAAAGGGACTGAGACGGGTAAGGGACACACTGGTTTGGAGGCCTTTCGGGTGGAGGAAGGGTGCTGGAGTGCTGAGGATACCTAGTGCCTCTTAAGCCGTTGGTCGCCCCTTCGGGGCTGGGAGCAACCCTGCTCACCAGTCCCCGCCGAAGTTGCTCCCGAGATCCTGGAATGAATGATTGGGGTCACAGCGTTACTGTGAGAAGCCAAGGTGCGAAGTCCTGCATCCATTCCTCCTGGGTGAAGCAGGGGACTCAGTTTAGGTGGTGTGCCTATTGCAGAGACCTCGAGTTGTCTTCAGGCTGCCAGCTTGGCTTGTGCTCACTTGAACCCCATTTGTCTCTCCTTGTTAGCTAGGGATCCACAAATACAGGAATGAGATACATTCCACAGACCAGAAAGCCTGATAATGAGAGACAGTTGATACAGCCCCTCTAGCCATCGTTTGGCCTCCGCCTCTAAAATCAAAGAGTAAAGCTATAAGATTGGCCCTAGTAAGGAGAACCTGAAAGGGGGGACGTGTCTGAATCCAGAGGGATTGACCTTGGAAACAAGGACACCCTAAATGGGAAAAAAAACCAATAACAACATCAACAAAACACGGATTTGTACTGCAGTCAGGGAAAGGTGGGGCTTCATAAAATAAAATTTAAAAAGTGTAAGAGCAGCTGCCTCTCCTAAGATCTCAGCAACGGCTGCTTCCGTTCGTTCCATTCTCTTTGGAGCCTCTTCCCCGCTCTCCTCTCCCGACACTGCTTCCCGTGTCACCCCACCCTGGGTTCCATTTGACTTCAGGATTAGTGTAGCCATCAAAGCTGGAAGGCAGATGCATTTATCTAACTACACACCCATCTAAATAGATAGCACGGTTTATTGCTCACAAGCAACCTGGGCTTTTGTTTTTGTCAATATGTACTTTCTACGCAGTAGAGGCTGGATTTTGAACCCCAAGAAGCAGTTCTTTACGACAGTTTGTTGGCTTAATGTGATCACCTGCTGTTCTGTAGTTTCTGGAAAAGACATGGGAAAGATATTCCTTGGGTTTTACAAAGTCGAGAGCCTAATGATAAGCAGCTAGCAAGGCTTTATGTGGTTGCACAGTATTTATAACAGTGTAATAGAGACCCACCATTCTTCCTTCTTTCCAAAGGCTTTGACTTGCTCTCTCTAAGTGGAAACAGTACCAGTGCTGTATTTTCCCTTGCATTCTGTGGTCTCTTCCCCCATCTTTCTGGTGGATGCTGCCTGTGATGGCCAAGGTGAAGCTGTTGAGCATCACTTTATCAGGTCTCCCCTGAAATGATTTGGGTTATAGCTATGACTTAATCTTGGGCCTTAAAGAGCTATGATGTAAAGATGGTACTTTGAGGTGAGCCCTGGGGCAGAGATTAAGAAGAGAACTTCTGATTCTTCCCATTGCTTCAAGATGGCATCAGATGCTCAGTTATTCAAAATATGTTGGTGTAAGGCATAATCAAAGGACAACCAAAGGTTATCACGCTTTTCCTGGTTGGACACAGTAGGTAAGGACAGCTTTACCACATGTAAAGGCACCTTCATAGCTGAAGTTCCTGAGATGGCAAACCTTTTAAGTTATAGGGAAACCAAAGTCTCTGGTATGTTAAAAAATAGATAGCTATATAAAAATATTTCCTTTCTAGATGTTTCTACGGATGGCCATAAGACAAACAATAAATTATTTACAATAGTAGAGCATACTGAAGGTGAACAACCAGCGGCCACACACAAGTGCTGTGATACCCTTGAATTTCCTGTGGCTCCCTCTTCACTTGAACTCAGAACTCCCACCCTTTTAACCAGCCAGCTCTCTATCCCCCAAACCTTCTCTATAATTGGAAATAGGCAAAAATAGATTAAAGTAGAACTGTATGGGTTTCTTCTACTGACCTCCTTTAGAAGTAGATGAGGACAAGGCACATATTCAGCGGTCAGAAGGAAACTGAAAAGGGTCCACCTGTCGCCTGTATGTGGTGCATAGTAATGCTGACACATGGCAAGCCATGGTGTTGCCCTGCCAAGGACTTGGATTTCATAAAGCATCATCAATATCTTGTGGGTAGGATGGCAGAATGGGGATTTGTAGAGCACAGAGTGATTTATGTACTGGGATATAAGGGTAGGGTTCCTATTCCACATGCAAAACTAAAACCAAATCATTCTGTACCTGGCCAGGGCTGTCCGTTTATGAAATAGCATTGGAACTCCCACCTGCATGTTTTCTAGAATACTCAAGTTCATACTAGATAATTTTGTATTACTATTTTTTTTAAGTTTTGTGATAGAAGATTATAATTTTTCCTACTAAATACTTATGCATTTGTTTTCATATATTATTTATTCTTTGATAATTTTGTAGATGTTTACAATGTATTTTGGTAATATCCAACTCACAAATTTCTCCCTCCAACTCATTCTGGACCCTAACATACACACACACATATACACACATACACACTTCTCTCCCAACCTTCTCTCATCTTTTTTTAAAGTCACTAAATCAAACTAGTACTACAACTTCTCCCATGGGTGTGGAGCCTTCTAGAGTATGACCAACCTATCAGGAGCCACACCCCTGAAGAAAAAATGACTGTCCCTCCCCAGTGTAGCCCAGTGGTCATTGACTACTATAGTTCCTCAGCTAAGGATGGTACATCAAGTGACCCTCCACTATCCATGCTGGAATGTTGTCTTGATCTTGTACAGGTCTTCAGATCTTATGCTCATAACCACAATCACTGTGAGTTTGTGAGTAGCATCCATTTAAAACAAAAAACAAACGACAACAAAAATAATTCTCAGGAATTCTCCCTCACCTTGGACCTTGGGCTCTTTCAAATTTTCTGCCATTTCTTCTGTAGGTTCCCTGTACCTTGGTTGGGGAGAGAGGTGGTATAGACATGTAACCAGTCCTTTTATGTCTTGCCAGCCAGCTCCCAAATAATGACGTGGAGACTTCTTATTAATTATGAAAGCCCCCCAGCCTATAGCTTAGGCTTGTTCCTAACTAGCTCTTACAGCTTAAGTTAATCTATCTACATTCTATCACGTGGTGTTACCTCTTTTGCATCTTGCATCTCCTGTTTCCTCTCCTCTTTCTTTCTCTCCCCAGAAATCCCACCTATACTTCCTGTCTAGCTATTGGCCACTTAACTTTCTATTACACCAATCACAGCAATATACCTTCACACAGTGTACAAATATCCCACAGCATAAACACCCATTTAGCACTCCATGGTTACTTATTCTTTGCAAGTTGACCAATTGCATGTCTCTTCATTAACCACCACCCACTGCAAAAAGAAGCTTCTCAGATGAGGACTAAGAGCTGCATTAATTTATGGGTATGAATAAAATTATTTTGAAGGCAATTTGATACTATATTTAGCAATAATAATAGTAGTGGGCTCTCCCCTAGGGCTTATGATCTCTCCAGCCACAGGTTCCTGGCCAGGTTTATACAAGAATGAGCTCCCTCCTGTGGAGTGGGACTTCTTTCCAATAAAAAGTCACTAATTATTCCCATAATATTCATGCCACTATTGCAACACCAGTAATATCTTTCCAGGCCAATCATTAATGTAGCTCTCAAGAATTCACATCTGGATAAAACTATTGGTGACTTTTTTTCCCTTGGTAGCATACAAAGAATATTTTTAGCACCATGAAAGCTAGTCAGCAGAGAGGAAGTGCCTAGTTCAGTACTGGATTGACTATCTTATGACCAAAGTGTGTAGTGTCTTCACCAAAAGAGTCTTACCATCATGTTCTGATGGGTAATCAAGAGTAATGGTAATAATTTGTATTGTTTTAGGGATTTCTGCCTCTCACCAACAACACAAAAGGGAGTATCCCATATCAGGCACTGCAATTTTTGTTTAATAACATATGGCTTCTGGAAAGAGAATTATCCCTCCATCTAGGGTACTTCTATTCAAACTTTTTAAATCATATTTTTAGTGAGCTTATAAAATTGATTTCTATGTGGCTTTTTCACATCTCCTAAGTGTTAGTTATCCCTCCCACAACCCTTCCCTCTGCAATCCCACCCCTGTCTTTATGTAACACCTCCCATTGTTGCCCTTTCCCCTTTATATCCCCTACTATGCCCCTTCCCTTAAGAGCTTCCTAAACCCCTGTGCAATTGCCCATTTCTAGCTCCCTGGCTTGTACAGGTACCCTAAGTTACACACAAATCTAAGTCCAAGCTGGATCTACCTATGAGACAGAGAATGTGGCATTTGTCCTTCTGGGCCTGAATAACCTTACTTAACCGAATGTTTTCCAGTTTTAATACATATTTTATAATTAATGCATATTTTATAATTTCATTTTTCTTTACAGATGGATAAAATTCCATTGTACCAATGCCATTTCTTAACTTGTGTGATTAGAACAGCAATGAGCATGAATAGGCAAGTAAGCCTGTGATGGTTTAGAGAGCTTTGGGTATATGCCTCAGAGGGCATAGCTGTATCATATGATACATCTACCTCTAGCTCTTTGAGAAGTCTTAACACTGACTTCCAAAGTGGCTGCACCTATTTATAGTCCGCCAGCAGTGGATAAACATTCTCCTTTCTCAACATCCTGGCTGTCAATTATTGTTTTCGGTTTTCTTGATCTTAGCCATTCTGAATAGGATAAGGTGAAATCTCAGTGTAGTTTTAATTTTTATTTCTCAGATTTCTGGGGATGATGAGCACTTTTTTTTCTTTTTATTTATTTATTTATTCTGTATGCAATATTCTGTCTACATGTATGCCTGCAGGTCATAAGAGGGCACCAGACCTCATTACAGATGGTTGTGAGCCACCATGTGATTGCTGGGAATTGAACTCAGGACCTTTGGAAGATCAGGCAATTCTCTTAACCACTGAGCCATCTCTCCAGCCCGATGAGCGTTTTTTAAAATGTTTATTAGTCATATTTATTCTTTTGAGAACTGTGTTCGGTTCCAGAGTCCACTTTTTTAAATTGGACTGTTTACTTTCTTTGTGTTTAGTTATTTTTATATTCTACATACTAATCCTCTGTCAGATGTATAGCTGGCAAAAAAAAAAAATCCCCATTCTGTAGACTACCTCTTTAGTTGATTAATGGTTGACTCCATAGTACAGAAACTTTTTAATTTCTTTTTTTTTTTTTTTTTTTGGTTTTTCACAGGGTTTCTCTGTAGCTTTTGGAGCCTGTCCTGGAACTAGCTCTTGTAGGCCAGGCTGGCCTTGAACTCACAGAGATCCACGGACCTCTGCCTCCCGAGTACTGGTATTAAAGGTGTGTGCCACCACCACCCGGCCTCAATTTCATGATATCCCATTTATTAATTTTTGGTCTTAGTTACTGCAAAATCAGGTCCTATTCAGAAAGGCCTTGTCTGAGTCTATATCTTGAAGTGGGCTCTCTTCTTCTCCTTCTCCTCCTCCTCCTCTTCTTCTTCTTCATTTCAGAGCTTTAGGTCTGGTATTCAAGTCTTTCGTGCTTTTGGAATTAATTTTTGTACATGGTGAGAAATAATCACCTTTCAGGGCTGGAAAGATGGCTTAGCAGTTAAGAGCACTTATTGCTCTTGTAGAAGATTCAGGTTTGGGTCCCAGAACTCACATTGCAGCTCAAAACCATCCATAAAAATGCCCTCTTTTGGGCTCTGCAGGCAATGCACAGATGTGATGCACATACATAATTCAGGCAAAACACTAATACATGAAAAACAGAATAATCTTTTACCAAAAGTTTAAAGAATGACCTTTCACTCTTCTCCAGGAAGATACCCAGTTTTCATTCTTTTACAGGTAAATATCTAGCTTTCCCAGCCCATATTTGAGATGCTCTCTTTTCTTCAATGTGTATTTTAGTTATCTTTGTCAAGAATTAGGTTGCTAAATGTCTTTAGACTACTGTCTGAGTCTTTAGTCTGTTCCTTTGACCAATGCGTCTACGTTGGGGCAGTGTTGTGCTGTCTTTGTCACTGTGGCACTGTAGCGGGCCTTGAAATCCGGAGTCTGACATCCCCAGCAGTATTTATTGTTTGGGATCATTTGAGTATCTGGCATCATTTCTGCTCCCATATAAATTTTAGGATTGGGTTTTTTTTTCTGTGAAAAATTGAATTGTAATTCTGATGCAAATTACATTGAACATTTGGATTGACTTTGATACAATGACCTTTTCACAATATTAATCCTACGAATCCATAATCATAGGCAGTCTTTCCATCTTATGATTTCTTCTTCAGTTTCTTTAATGTTTTAAAATTTTCATTTATAAGCCAGACTGTGGTGGCACACACCTTTAATCCCAGCACTCAGGAGGCAGAGGCAGGTAGATCTCTGTGAGTTTGAGGCCTGCCTGGTCTACAAAGTTCCAGGACATCCAGGACTATTACACAGAGAAACCCTGTCTCAAAAAATCCCCCAGAACAATTTTTTTTCATTTATTAGTAATTCACTTCCTTGCTTAGGTTTGTTCTAAGGAATTTTCTTTTTAAGCTATGGTAAATGGGGTTGTTTCCTTGATTTCTTTCCTGGTGTGTTTGTCCTTGTAGGTAAGAAGGGCACAGATTTGGATATGTTAAGTTATGCTGAAACCATTCATTGTAGTAATGAGGAGTGAAGCGGGCTGCGTTCCCAGCACCTGGCTCCTGGTCGCATGGGAGCTTAAGTCTGAAATAATTACACAGAAATTGTATTAATTAAATTACTGCCTGGCCCATTATATCCTCTTCTTGGCCAACTCTCACATCTTGATCTAACCCATTTCCATTAATCTGTGTTTACCACGAGATCATGGCTTACCGGGAAAGATTCAGCATGTCTGACTCTGGCGATTTCATGTGGGCGGCTCCCTCTGTTGTCTTCCCAGCATTCTGTTCTCTTTTCCCCGCCTATCTAAGTCCTGTCCTATCAAAAGGCCAAGCCAGCTTCTTTATTTAACCAATGAAAGCAACACAAATGCAGAAGGACCTCCTACACCAATTCATCAGCTCTAGGAGTTTTCTGTTGGAGTTTTGAGGATCATTTATGGATAGAATCACATCATCATCCAAAAGGACTGCTTCCTTTCCTGTGTGTATCCCTTTTGCTTACTTTTCTGGTCTAACTACTCTAGCTAAGATTTCAAGCATTGTGTTGAACAGAAAAGGAAGGAGTGAGCAGCCTTGTCCTGTCCTCAGTCTCAGGGAGAATAAACTTCAGTTTTTCTCTATTTAACAAGATGGTGACTATATGTTTGTTGGACATGACCTTTATTGTGTTGAGATATGTTCCCTCCACCACTAGTCTTTCAAGGATTTTTTCTCCCAAGGTTATGTTGCGTTTTGTCAAAAGTCTTTTCTGAATATATTGAGATGATGATGTGATTTCTGTTTTTAGTCCACTTATGTGATGGATTACATTCATTAATAGGTTATATTTATTGATCCCTGAAGCTCTAGAATAAAGTCAAGTTGATTATGAGGAACAACATTTTTGATGTGTTCTTGAACTCAGTTTGCAAGTGTTACATTGAGAATTTTTGTGTCTGTGTTCATCAGGGAAACTGGCCAATAATTTTTGGTATCAGGGCAATAGTGGCTTTTTTAAAGGCAGTGTTTGAACAGTAGAGGAAAGTGCGCGAAGGGCATTACTTGATAAGAAGAAGCTGTGGGGGTGCTGGGGCTGAATGGAGATACAAGATAATGAAACCTTTTGCCTGGGTATTATTTTTCAGTCTTTCTGTTCCAGGCTAAACTCATTGATTTTAATTAGTTCTGTCTTTCAGGGATTCTCAGTTCCTCTGCTGTGCATTTTTCTGTGAGTTGGGACCAGCCAAGGCACTGTTTGCTCAGGTGTGGTTACTGCAACCCCACCCTGTTGGCATGGACAGCAGCTAGTGGAGGCAATGGTAAGAGGTTGTCTGTACTTCCCATGATTTCAGTCCTCGTGGATGGTGGACCCAGTAGCAGTTGCTGGGGACCCTGTAGATAAAAATCTAGCTTTTGTGGATTTCCTGAGAGAAGTAGGACAGCCTGGTTTGCAACCAACTTCAGAGTCCCCATTCCTCAGCTGCAGTGGCCTCTGAGTTGGTTGCTGTCGCAGCAGGTCCATCAGTGGTAGAGACATTTGCTGGAGAGCTGATCAAGCGGATCCTAGCAACTGAGTGGCAGCTGACGGAATTCTAAAATATTCCAGACCCCGGCTTTCCTAAGTATGATCAGCCATTCCTTGCAACCTGCTTAAAGTCTTCCACCTTATCCAGAAGTCTGCTTTGTTGGTGGGTGTTGTTGTTTTGGTTTGGGTTTTTTGTTTATTTTGGTTGGTTGGTTAGTTGGTTGGTTGGTTTGATTTGGTTTGGTCTTACACAGAGTTTCTCTGTGTAGCTCTGTCAGTCCTGGAACTCACTCTGTAGACTAGATGGCCTCAAACTCAAAAATCCCCCTACCTCTGCCTCCTGAGTGCTGGGATTAAAGGTGTTCGAAGACAGGGTCTCACTGTGTAGCCCAGGTTAAAGCTTTCAAATCTCCTGCCTCAGTCTTCCAATTGGAGAAATTATCATTTTGAAATTCTTATTGAAATTAAATCATACAAAAATATAAGAGTATTCAATGTATCATAAAATCAGTTGTTCGAAGTAATGCCAATACAAACTGTTTGGTGGATACTGAGCACTTTTTCTTGATTCTTAGAACTCTTAGAAGCTAATTTAGGGATACTTTGTTTAGCCCACTTTATTCCCAGCTTTGGTGTTGTAGGGAGAGTGGTTTAGAGCTGCATAGAGTCTTAAATATTATCAAATACAATCTTCCCATTTTCCAAAGATGAAAATTAGGTTCAAGGAAAATCAAACAAATACCTCAAGTTGCTTTCTCAAATTTACTTCATTAAACAATACCAACCAAGATGGAGTCCTCTGATGTTTACACAATTGTTCCTTTTGGCATGTGATCCCTGGATAATTTCCTAAATACATAAATCACATGACTTCTTCTGATTCATTGTATTGGTGTGAGGTCTGCAATACCAAGCAATATCCTTCCTGAATTCTGGACTAAAATACAGATGTTCCTTGATTTATGATTTTGTTAGATGTCCTGAAAAACACATTGTAAATGGAAAATGTCGTAAGTCAAAAATACATCTACTGCACTGTTCCACGACCATCTACCTTAGCGGCACAGAATGCTGTGGAGTGTAGGTCATTTGCCCTTGTGATTTCACAGCTGCCTGGGAGCTGTCACTTACTGCTGCTGGCCAGCATTACAAGAGAAGATCAAATTTCAAACATATGGTTAACTCAGAAAATCAAAAGTCAGACCCGAAGGGTTAGTATCAACTGAATGCTTATGGTTTTCACATTATCATGGAGACAAAAATGCTAAGTGTAGAGTGAGACTTCTGTTTAAAAAAGAAGAAGGAAGGAAGGAAGGAAGGAAGGAAGGAAGGAAGGAAGGAAGGAAGGAAGGAAGGAAAAACTCAACCCTATGTTACTCATCAGCTGGCCAGGTCCTTTCGCCCTAATTGGATAAGAGTTGTGAGTTTGCAACGGTGAAGGCAGACCCTGAGACTTCATCACTCAAGACCCGTGGGCTAGACTGGTGGCCGAGAGACTTACAGTTCCAAACCCTGAGGGCTAGGCACATATTGCTCTGGACCTTTGATGCCAGAGACTTATGTTCTAGGCACTCAGGTTGGAGGTTTGCTATTTGAGTCTTTAACTACCTATGACCTCAGCACTTGACAGACACTGCCCTCTTGTTTTCAGTGGTGGTGGCCCAGCATGAGCAAGCAGCAGCAGATAGTACCTTCTAGTATAACAGCTCTGATACAGGCTGCAAGGAATGGGACCCTCGGCTCTCCAGTGACACATTACAGCTCTCAGGCTAAAGAAGTCAGGCTCCCCAATCCTGGACAGCTGCTAGCGCTATAGCTCTTGGTCCAGATGTGTAAGATCCCTGGCCCTGGGGTTTAGCGGTCCCCTGAAATGTTTGCCATGGCTGGGGCTCACAGTTTCCTTTCTTTGGTTTATCACCTTCTACTTCCCATCATTTCTGCTCCATCCATTGTCTGGAATTCTTCAGTGACTCTCCTGGCCTTGTTATTGCTGCGACTACTGCTGCAGCCTTCAAAATTCCCACCTCTCAACTACTTCTGCTCCGCTGTGTTTCTCATCGCCTCCCTTGGTGTCGCCACCTCAGCCTACTCTACTGATAAGAATCAACTACAACCAAGAAAAGATCACCAGAAAGAAACCTTCTACTGAGTACATTGCTGCAATATCTCAACTGTACGAGTGTGCCAGTGTGCACAGGCAAGAGCCTGTGTGTGGAGGTCAGGAACAGGGAACAATGCTCCAGAGTCAGCTCTCTCCTGACATCCGTGAGATCCAGGGGTGAACACACAAGCACTCCTACACACTGAGTCATCTCACCGGTCCAGTGTTCATTTTCAACGGACATTTTCTCTTGCTTTGGGTTCTGCTGTTTATAACTTATTGAAGTGGTGTTGGTAAAAAATGGCATGCTGCCACACATAGTGTTGCTTACCTGTAATCCTAAAACTCAGGAGACTGAGGCAGGAGGATCATGAGTTTAGCCAGCCTAGAATACATAGTGAGTTCCAGGACAGCCTGAGCAACATAGAAAGAAAAGGGAGACAAAAGAAAAGAGAAAAGGAGGAAGGAAGAAAGAAGGAAGGGAAAAAATAGGAAGAAAAGAAAAAGGCGAGCATCGTGGTCTGTGAACTCAGCTTGCACAATGGTGGCCTTCTTTGTGCGGTAATTAATTAGGTAGAGCATGTTTTTTGTTGGTTTATCATTAAATGTATAGTTAGCCTCTCAGAAATAGTTCTACTCCAGTTTATTTCTTTTCAAATATATTTTACACTTGTGTGTGTGTGTGTGTGTGTGTGTGTGTGTGTGTGTGTGTGTGTGTCTATTTGTGAGTGCATGAACTTGCCACATTGCACACATGGAGGTCAGAGGACAACTTGGAGGGGTCAGTTGTCTCCTTTTACCATGTGAGTTCAGGAGTTTGGGGTGGTTCTGTGCGTCAACTTAGCACAAGAAAGAGTCATCAGAGAAAGTAACCTTAGCTGAGGAAGTGCCTCCTTGAGATCCAGCTGTAAGGCATTTTTTCATTTAGTGACCAATGAGGGAGGGTGGTATAGAAGGAGACTGCTTGTTCATTTCCCAGTCATTCAGACTCAGATAATCACACAGAAACTATATTATTGCAACACTGCTTGGCCAATGACTCAGGCATATGTCTAGCTAGCTCTTATATCTTAAATTAACCCATTTCTACTATTTTATATTTTACTGAGGTTTGTGGTTTGTTACCTCTTGCTTCTTGGACAGCTGCATGGCATCTCTCTGACTCTACCTACTTTCTATATCTCTGTTCGAATTTCCCACCTGGCTTTGCTCTGCTAAGCCATTGACCAAAACAGCTTCTTTATTAACCATAGTAATAAAACATATACACAGCATACAGAGGGGAATTCTACATCAGGGTGGTGCTCTTCCTGGGCTTTTGGTCCTGGGTTCTATAAGAAGGTAAGCTGAGCAAGCTAAGGGAAGCAAGCCAGTCAGCAGCATCAGCTCCTGCCTCTGGGATCCTGCCCTGTTTGAGTTTCTGTCCTGCCTTCCTTCAGTAATAAACAGCAATGCTGAAGTATGAGCTAAATATATCCTTTCCTCCACAACTTGCTTTTTGGTCATGATGTTTCTTCACAGCTGTAGAAGTCCTAACTAAGACGAATTTGGTATCAGGAG
Organism: Ondatra zibethicus; assembly: GCA_004026605.1. Taxonomy (NCBI): domain Eukaryota; kingdom Metazoa; phylum Chordata; class Mammalia; order Rodentia; family Cricetidae; genus Ondatra; species Ondatra zibethicus. Next base: position 3,361 of record PVIU01023106.1, on the reverse strand, counting down.
TGGGGTATTACTATGGTAGACCTGAGCATGTTTTGGGGAGGAATACAGAAGGACTTTGGAACTTTGAGCTAAGAAAGCCATTGAGCATTGAGAGCTCAGTGGGCTGTTCTGTGGGAACTTGAAAGATAAGAATGGTAAGAGCAGTGCAGGAAATGGAGGCCTGGCTTGCAAAGTTTCAGAAGGAAGTCTAAAAACTCTATTAGGGGCATTTTTTATTTTGAATTAAGATCCTGTGGTTCTGGTTAGCTGGGCCTGAAGAATCAGCTGTGATTAACAAGATACCTGAATTACTGAAGCGAAACCTTTACATTACTGGGACAATTGATTCTGGTCAGGTAGAGCTAAGAAATTGGTGATGATTAAGAAGAGACAATATTACTGAGGTGAAGTCTTCTGGGAAGTGTTTCCTGAGAGTACAGAGAAGTTTTGTTCCAGAGGTGTCCAAGGTGTCACTCCATGCTGCAGCCAGGCTTGGTAATATGTAAGCTTGCATCCTGCTTTCCAGTTTGTACACTGTGCATTTTGTCAGTAGTCAAGGCAGGGGCAGTTCTTTGCCCAAAGACCAGTTTTGGCAAGAAGAAAACAAACTCCAAGTGGAAGTCTTGGGAATAGGTCGGTGCTGCCAGGAGCAATCGTTATGTCAACAGAATCCAGTACCCAGGTGGTACTGGTTTTGAAGGCATGAAGGGGTCATGGAGAGCAGCTGAGGCTTGACACTTAAATTAAATGGGTTAATTTAAGATATAAGAGCTGGGAGGCCAGGAGAGGCCATTGGTGAAGGTGCAGCCTCAATGGCAGCTGAAGACCCAGGACAGAAGGGGTCATTTAAAGAAGCTGAGGCTTGGCACCATGAAGAGAGCCTATGAGAAGCTATTGGTGAAAGTGCAGCCCAGTTGCAGCAGAAGACCCCAGCATTTTGGAAGTGCCAGTACCATGGGATGACCACTAAGAACAGTAGCAGCAGTGGAATGGAGCCAGTCAGAGTCTAGAAGACAAGCTCTGTGTGCTGCAGAGGATGGAGCTGGAGATGAGACCCAGCCCATAAGAGGAATTCAGAAGATCATGAGCGAATCACAGACATTGGATGGCTGGAACTTTGTTTTGCTTTGGTTGTGACCATGCCCTGATTTTTCCCTCTTGTAGTAAGAAAATGTTTTATTGGTGCCTGCAGTTGAGAGGCTTGAATTTGAAAAGACTTTGGGTTTGTTCTTTTTTTTTAAGAGACTATTTTAAAGGAACTAAAATTTTAATGTGTTTGAATTTGTAAAGATGTGGGACTTTTAAAGTTATTTAAGATCTTGGGGATGAATAAAAAAGGCAAGGTTGGGACTTCGTGGTGATGTGTTTGTAAATTGACAGGAGGTCAGTTGTATTGCGTAGTTTTGTGTGTAAACTTGACATGAATTAGAGTCATCAGAAGAAGGAGCCTCAGCTGAGGAAATGCCTCCTTGAGATTCAGCTGTAAGGCATTTTCTCATTTAAAGACTAAGGCTTCAGGGGGCTGGAGAGATGGCTCAGTGGTTAAGAGCATTGCCTGCTCTTCCAAAGGTCCTGAGTTCAATTCCCAGCAACCACATGGTGGCTCACAGCCATCTGTAATGAGGTCTGGTGCCCTCTTCTGGCCTGCAGGCATACATGCAGACAGAATATTGTATGCATAATAAATAAATGAATAAATATTTAAAAAACAAAATAAAAAAAAGACTAAGGCTTCATATTTAAAAATCAGCAATCTTTAAACAAATGTGCAGCAAATGAGGACAATGACCTCAAAATGTAAACAATATATATACATATATATGTATCTTGATCAGCGGTAGAAATGTATAGTGCAATATGATAAATATATTCTAAAATTGCATCAATATACAAAATATCTTAAGCAGAGGTAGAAATATACATGCATACAATATGACAAAATAACTTTGCATAGGTGCACAAATATTGTAAACAGAAATAGCATATTCAATATAACAGATATAATTTGAATTTTTATCAATATACAAAAATCTATAGCAATGTAAATTGTCTTAAAAGAATAGCTCACACCGGGTGGTGATGGCGCATGCCTTTAATACCAGCACGCAGGAGACCAGCCTGGTCTACAAGAGCTAGTTCCAGGACAGGCTCCAAAGCTACACAGAAACGCTGTCTCGAACAACCAAAAAAAAAAAAAAAAGAATAGCTCACAAGTAATACACTAATCTATCTATTATCCCATCCCATCAATTTTCTTTTTTTTTTCAAAAGAGATCCCTGAGCCTACTTCATTTTCATCTCAACCCTATAACACTTTTTTTTTAACCAACGCTAATAAATGTCCCTAACCCTGAGGACAAACTTGGTTGGGAGAGGGGACATCGTTTTTTTAGCTATCATTTCAGCTATTATGGGGGTAATGTTATTTCTATGGGATCCTGTAAAATCTAAAATGATATGGGAGGAGGGAAGGGAGTGGGAACTTGGATTGGTATGTGTAATGAAAAAAAAGATAGTTTGTTGTCTTTTCTTTTTTCCATTATATTTATTGAGCTCTACATTTTTCTCTGCTCCCCTCCCTGCCACTCCCCTCCCTCCTTCAACCCTCCCCCAAGGTCCCTATGCTCCCAATTTACTCAGGAGATCTTGTCTTTTTATACTTTCTACTTCCCATGTAGATTAGATCTATGTCTACTACTAGTCTCTCTTAGTGTCCATATTGTTGTCTAAGATCTCTGGGATTGTGGTTTGTAGGCTGGTTTTCTTTGCCTTATGTTTAAAAACCACTTATGAGTGAGTACATGTGATAATCATCTTTCTGTGTCTGGGTTACCTCACTCAAAATAATGCTTTCTAGTTCCAACCATTTTCCTGCAAAATTCAAGCTGTCGTTATTTTTTTCTGCTGTGTAGTACTCCATTGTGTAAATGTACCACATTTTTTTTATCCATTCTTCGATCGAGGGGGATTTAGGTTGTTTCCAGTGTCTGGCTATGACAAACAAAGCTGCTATGAACATAGGTGAGCACATGTCCTTGTGGCACGATTGAGCATCCTTTGGATATATACCCAAAAGGGGTATTACTGGGTCTTGAGGAAGGTTGTTTCCTAATTTTCTGAGAAATCGCCACACTGACATCCATAGGGGTTGTACCAGGTTGCATTCCCACCAGCAATGCAGAAGTGTTCCCTTTTCCCCACAACCTCTCCAGCATAAGTTGTCATCAGTGTTTTTGATCTTGGCCATTCTTACAGGTGTAAGATGGAATCTCAGAGTTGTTTTGATTTGCATTTCTCTGATGACTAAGGATGTTGAACATTTCCGTAAGTGTCTTTCAGCCATTTTAGATTCCTCTGTTGAGAGTTCTCTGTTTAGGTCTGT
>PVIU01023105.1:0-28068 GCA_004026605.1 Ondatra zibethicus | reverse complement strand
ATTGGGGGAGTGGGAGGGCAGAGATGGAAGAAAGGTGGGTGTTGGAGAAGGGAATAAGATATCTACATTATTGGAGTCATTTTAGGACTGGCAGGATACTTGGCTCTAGAGGAGATCCCAGGTGTCCACGGGGATGTCCCCAGCTAGGTCCTTGGGCAGCAGAGGAGAGGGTGCCGGAACTATCATTGTCCCATAGTCACACTGATGAATATCTTGATCACATCCATAGAAATTTCGTCCGATGGATGGAGATAGAGACAGAGACCCCCATTCACACCAGAGCAATGGATTGAGCTCCCAAGGCCCAGTTGAAGAGCAGAAGGAGGGAGAAGATGAACACAGAAGTCAGAACCGCAAGGGATTCGTCCACCCATTGAGATGGTGTGCCCGATCTAGTGGGAGCTCACCAAGGCCAGCTGGACTGTGACTGAACGAGCATGTGATCGAAATAGACTCTCTGAGAAGCCAATGATAATGGCACTGGGATTTGATTCTACTGCATGTACTGGCTTTTTGGGATCCTAGTCAGTTTGGATTCACACCTTCCTAGGCCTGGATGGAGGCGAGCGGGCCTTGGGCTTCCCACAGGGCAGGGTAACCTGCCCTCTCTTAGGACTGGAGGGGAAAAGGGGAGGGGGAGTGGGGAAGCGGGAGGGGAATGGGAGGAGCGGAGGAGGTGGAAATTTTGAATGGTACTATTTATAATGCAATAATAAAAATTAAATGTGGAAAAAAATAAAAAAAATAAAAATCCGGCAAAAATGAACACAAAACATACCCAAACTTATGAGGCACAATGAAAGCAGTGTTAAGAGGAAAGTTCATAGCACTAAATCCCTCAAAAATAAGCTACAAAAATCCCACACTAGCAAGTTAACAGAACACCTGAAAGTTCTAAAACAAAAGGAAGCAAACTCAACCAGAAGGACTAGATGACAGGAAATAATCAAATTGAGAGCTAAAATCAACAAAATAGAAACAAAGAAAACAGTACAAAGAATCAATGAGACAAAGATTTGGTACTTCAAGAAAATCATCAAAATAGACAAACCTTTATCCAAATAACCAAAAGGCAGAGAGAATATCCAAATTAACAAAATCAGAAATGGAAAGGGGGAAATAACAACAGATACAAAGGAAATGCAGAGAATCATCAGGTCATGCTTCAAAAACCTGTACTCTACAAAAACGGAAAACTTAAAGGAAATGGATAATTTTCTAGATAAATATCACTTACCAAAATTAAATCAAGACCAGATAAGCAAATTAAATAAATCTATAACCACTAAGGAAACAGAAATAGACATCATAATTCTCCCAACCAAAACAACCAAGGACCAGATTGTTTCAGCCAGAATTTTACAAGATTTTCAAAGAACTAATACCAATACTCCTCAAATTGTTGTACATTATAGAAACAGAAGGAACATTGCCAAACTTTTTTTTAATGAGTCTACATTTACACTGCTACACAAACCACACAAAGACACTACTAAGGAAGAGAATTATAGGCCGATCTCACTCATAAATATTGATGCAAAAATACTCAGTAATATCCTGGCAAACTGAATCCAAGACCACATCAGAAAAAGCATTCCTCATGACCAACTAGGCTTTATCCCAGAGACACAGGGATGATTCAGCATATGAAAATCTGTCAATGCAATACACCATATAAACAAATTGAAAGAAAAAACCATATGATCATCTCATTAGATGCTGAAAAAGTCTTTTTACACAGATGATAAACGGGCTGATAAATAAATCAGAGAAACATCACCCTTCATGATAGACACAAATAACATAAAATATCTTGGGGGTAACTCTAACCAAACAAGTGAAAGACGTATATGACAAGAACTTTAAATCTTTCAAAAATTTAAGAAGGCACCAGAAAATGGAATGATTTCCCATGCTTTTTGGTAAGTAGGACTTACATAGTAAAAAGTGGAAATCTTATCAAGAGCAAGCTACAGTTTCAATGCAATGCCCAGCAAAATTCTTCACAGACCGCAAAAGAATGGCACTCAACTTCATATGGAATAAAAGGATAGCCACAACAATCATGTACAATAAAGGAACTTCGGGAGGCATCACAATCCCTGACTTCAAACACTATTATAGAGCTACAGTACTAAAAACAGCTTGGTATTGGCATAAAAACAGTCAGGAGGACTAATGGGATAGAATAGAAGACCTGGGTATCAATCCACACACCTACAAACATCTGATTTTTGACAAAGAAGCAAAATATAAAGCAAAATAAATAAATAAAATGGAAAAAGAAAGCAGATTTAACAAATGGTGCTAGCATAACTGGATATAAATATATAGAAGAATGCAAATAGATCAATATCTATCACCATGCACAAAATTCAATTCCAAATGGATCAAAGACCTCAACATAAAACCAACCACACTGAACCTCATAGAAGAGAAAGTGGGAAGTACACTTGAATGTATTGGCAAAGAAGACTACTTGCTAAATATAACCCCAGTAGCACAGACACAGAGATCCACAATTAATAAATGGGACCTCCTTAAACTGAGATTCTTCTGTAAAGCTAAGGACATAGTCAAAAAGACAAAACAGTAGCCTACAGAATGAAAAAAGGTCTTCACCAACCCCACATCAGACGACTATTCTCCAAAATATGCAAATAACTCAAGAAACTTGACATCAAAAGAACAAAAAAAAAAAATCCACTTAAAATTGGGTATAGACCTAAACAGGGAACTCTCAAAGACTAATCTAAAATGGCTGAAATACATTTAATAAAATGCTCAACATCCTTAACCATCAGAGAAATGAAAATCAAAACAACTCTGAGATTCCATTTAACCCCTGTCAGAATGATCAATATCAAAACACTGATGACAACTTATGCCGGAGAGGTTGTGGGCAAAGGGAACAGTTCTGAATTGCTGGTGGGAATGCAAGCTGGTACAGCCCCTTTGGATGTCAGTGTGGTGATTTCTCAGAAAATTAGGAAGCAATCTACCTCAAGACCCAGAAATATCACTCTTGGGTATATACCCAAAGGATGTTCAATCATACCACAAGGAAATGTGTTCAGCTATGTTCATAGCAGCGTTATTCATAATAGCCAGAATCTGGAAACAACCTAGATGCCTCTCAACCAAAAATTGATAAGGAAAATGTGGTACATTTTCACAATGTAGTACTATACAGCGGTAAAAAAAAAAAAAAAGACATCTTGAAATTTTTAGAAAAATGGATGGCTCTAGAAAAAAACATATTGACTGAGGTGACCCAGACTCAGAAAGGCAAATATAATATATATTTACTCATAAGTAGCTTTTAGACATAAAGTGAAGACAATCAGCCTGCAGTCCCCAACCCCAAAGAACCTAGACAACAAAGATGACCCTAAGAGAGACATAAATGGATCTTCAAAGGAAGGAGAAAAATACAAGATCTTCTTAGTAAATTGTGGATGTGGGGGTCACAGAGAAGGGTACAGTGGGAGAGAGAAGGGATGGAGGGGAGCAGAGAAAATGTGTAGCTTAATAAAAAGCAATAAAAATGAAAATGTTTCTATAAATTGGGTTGTAGGCAAGCCTGTAGAATATTTTCTTAAACTGTACTTGATGGGGAAGTATCCATCCCATTTGGGAGATGCCATCATTGGACTGGCGGTCATGGGTTCTATAAGAAATCAGATTGAACAACTGTGAGAAGATCAGTAAGCAGCACCCCTCCACAGCCTCTGCATAAGCTCTTGTCTCCAGGCTTCTGCCGTAAATGAGTTCCTGCCCTCTCTGCTCTTGATAATGAGCTGTTATATGGAACTAAGAGCAAAATAAACCATTTCCTTTTCCAAGTTGCTTTTGATCATGGTATTTTATTACAGCAACAATAATCATAAAACAAAGAAACTAGAAAATAGAAAGACTCCCCATGCTTATGGATTGGTAGTATTAAAATTGTGAAAATGACCATACTGCCAAAACTTATTTACAGTTTCAATGCACTCAAAATACTTGTCTCATAATTCACAGAACTAGGACTAGAGAAAATACTAACCAAAGTTCATATGGAGTCAGAAAAGAGCACAAATATCAAAAGCAGTCCTGAACTAATATATCAATGCTGAAGGAAGTACAATTCTAGATTGCAAATTATATTACATTTATAGTAATAAAAACAGTATGGCAAATTAAGGGAACAAGACAGAATAATGAAACATAAGTAAATCAAGTGCAGCCATTTCTTATTTGAGAAACAGGTCAAAAACATAACCTGGAGAAAAGACATCATCTTCAACAAATGGACCTGAAAAAGTGGACTTCCCTGTATAGAAGAATGAAATTAGACCCAGACCTACCACTGGGCCCAAAACTCAACCCAAAATGGATCAAATCCCTCAGTATGAAAATAAAAACACTGAAACTTATAGAAGAAAGCATATACTGTACCTTACAAGGTATAGGTATAGGACAGGCCTTTCTGAATATTGTTGGCAGAGGCTGCTTGTTCATATCCCAGCCACTCAGACATGAAATAATCACACAGAAACTATATTATTTGCAGTACTATTTGGCCAATAGCTTAAGCATATTTATAGCTAACACTTATATCATAAACTAACCCATCTTCATTAATCTGTGCATCACCACAAGGTCATAGCCTACCAGCAAAGTTCTGGGGGGCTCCAGCAGAGGCATCTGTCTCTTGCAGTAGCAACATAGCTTCTTCCTGACTTTGCCTACTATTTCTCTACATCTCTGTCTGGATTTTTCAGCCTGCCTTTATTCTGTTAAGCCGTTGGCCAAAAGCAGCTTTATTCATTAACTAATAAAAGCAACACATATACAGGAGGACTTTCCACACCATTATAGGAGTCCATTTGCCCAAGAACAAAGACCACCAGTTGTCAAGTGGCAATTCATCAAACTAAAAAGCTACTGTAACAATCAACCATGTGAAAAGGAAGCCAACAGTGGGAAAAGAAACCTTTGCCAACTAGACAACTAAAAGAGAATTATTGTCAATAATGCACAAATAACTAAAGTAACAAAAGTGAAGAAAACAAGAAGCCTGGTTAAAACCACTCTATGGATTCAAACAGAGAGTTCCCAAAAGAAGAAATAAAAATAACTAAGACATGCCTCAAAAACTATTCAGTACATTTATCAATCAGGAAAATGCAGATTAAAACAACTTTGAGATTCTATCTCATTGGTATCAAAATGACTGAGATCATCAAAACAACTAACAACAAATTCTGGTGAAGAGTTGGGGAAGATGGAACCCTAATTTACTATTGGTAGATTTTCGAACTGGTAGAGCCACTTTGGAAATCTGCATGCAAACTTCTCCAAAAACTAATAATGAATCTACAATATAGCCTAGTTATACCACTCTTGGCTTATACCCAAAGGACTTGACATGCTACCACAAAGACACTTACTTTGCCATGTTTACTACCACTCTGTTGGCAATAGGTAGGAAATTCAAACAAACTAAATGTCCTTCAAATGATGAATGGATAGTAAAAATGTGGTGTATATACACAACAGAATAAGGAAAATGCAATTATGGAATTTTCAAATAAATCAATGGAACTGAAAACGATGGTAGCTTGCGTGAGATAACCTAGACCCTCAAAGACAAACGTCACATGTTCTCTCTCTCATTTGTGGTTCTTAACTACAAAGCTTCAGATGTAAGTATATAGTCTGAAGTATCCCCAGAACCTCAGAAATCAGGAAAGTAAAAGGAGACCATGGCAGGGCACTGGAACAGGGAACAGCAAGATACAATGATGTGAAGAAGAAAATGGAAAAATTAGGTCTCTAATCAGGGAAGGAATTGGGAATCAACACAGTAAGAGAGAAAGGGAGGAGGGACAAATAATACAAAAATGTTTAATATAGCATCAAGGAATAATATTATCTCATATTTACCTAGAATTATCCAAAATTCATAGAAGTATATGCATGTAATATGTATGATAGATGTGTACATATACATATCATATATGTGTATATAGCATATCTTACATATATTATATAAATTTACATATATCATATAAATATATGTTTTACACACACACACATATGGGCTAACAATGCTCTCCACAAGAGCCATAGATTTTCTAAAAATAATCCCATTATAAGGTTTGAAACTTTCTCCTTTACTGTAGAAATTATCCAAATATCATAGCACTGCAGCTCAACTAGAAAATGTAGAATTCATCTAGTTGTCTATCTATGACCCTACCAAGAGCAAAGTTCCACTTGCTAAAAATTGTATTGAATGCATTTCTTCAAGTCACTTATACAGGCTTTTTGCCTTGAATATTTTTAAAGGGTGATCTATGGCTAAGGTTTGGAGTGAGAAATCAAACATTGCTAGATAATAGAATCAGGTATACAGTTTGAAGGTCCAAGTTCACAATTAAAATGTATAGCTATAATTAAAAAATTTGAAGATGTCTATTCAGTGGTAGGAGAAACTTAAGTCCCAAAGAGAACACTTCTGTGAATCCCAGTAGAAGAAATGTTTTTTATTTAGTTTCTAAGAATATATCTCTGAATAGTAAATGTATCAGCTCTTTATTCTGTGATAGAAAATCTACTTCCAAGGAATATGCAAAGGGGAAAAATAGTAAGGAAGTAAAATAAAATGAAATTTATGTTGTCGTTATTGTTTGATTTTTTGTTGATGTTGTTTTCTTTGAGAAAGGGCCTCGCTGGCTCAGCACTTACTACATGTAGGTGACCTCTATCTTTTAGTAGCCCTCCCACTTTTACCAGCGCCCCTAAATGCTGGGATTACAAATGTGTACCACAACTGGCTTATCACTTGGGTTTTAAAGTTTGGTTAAGTTGTCCTTGTTGTTTGTTTGTGAAATGTGATTGTTCTGAAAAGAATAGAAATAAGATGAAAAAGTTTTGAAAAGAGTAATTTTGAAGTTAGTACATGGATCAGAAGCCCTCTCGACAGCAAGGGACAAACCTCCAATTTATGCATCATTAGGCTTATTCACTGTTTTGCTTTAGTAATTCTAGATTCAGCTATAGTTAAACTATACAATGTTCAAATAATTTATGGTTTTCTTGTGAGACACTGAATAATTCATACCATTATTTCTCCCAGGGAAATTAATGGCCTTAAGGTACTGAGCTTTCTTCTGTTTTCTGTGAATACTTAGTAGAAACAATACTTGATTATATTTTTTTAGAGGAGGATGCCTAGCCCAAACAGAATCCTATAAGAACATGAAGTGTTCTAGAATTGACATAAAGATAGTTGATTCTGTATTATTGAGAGAAAGAAGCTGTTACTTAAATGCAGGGTCTAAACACAATCCTAGTTGTGGTACATAGCTTTGTTTTTATACAATTACAGGATAATGAAAACACTAACTTGGTTTCAGAAAAGGCTAAAATTTGGTGAGATATTATATAGTTCTACCACATGGAGTGTAGATTGCTCAGTAGAACGTACCCCATTATTTCTACAAGCTAGACATCCTTCCTGCTTGAGACTCATCTACTTGCTAGAGAAACGTCAAACAGCATTCCCAGCATGAAAATTCTCTCCTATTCCCATAGTCACCCAATATCTCCACCAGCTTTAAACCTTTTTCTGCCCTGCTAGCATCTAGTTAAATAATCAAGTCCTTAGAAATGTCCTTGATTCTTACTTATTTCATTGTCAGTTGTTCAAGGATGAGGTAAGAGTAGAAAGAAAACTTAGTACAGCTGAAATTATATCATTTCTCAAAGTGTCACCAGCAGCAGAAAAAGCAACTCAATGTTGACAGCAGTGCAACCTGAAGAATCTCATGCAGAGTCTCCGGGGATCTCTGCTTAAGTCTATCCAAGTCCCTGGTGTCTAGCACAGCAGAGAATTTCCAGCAGAATCAAAATAAAGCAAGGTCAGTATTTGTTGATTAAGCAGAAAGACAAGACATACTTGAATAGAGTCAAGCTGAAAGAGCAGAGAGATGCGCACGTAAAGGATTCAGTAGTAGCCAAACATATTATTTAGAGACTTGAACATTGTTTAGGCTGAAACTACATGTAGCTTTTGTATGGGATGCATGTTCTCATTTTTGTTCTCTACTTATTTCTACCTTTGAAGAGGAAACTTGTTCAGGCACATTGTTCAGACTTACAAGTAGAGAATGGAGTGCTAGTAGCAACAAAATAGTCACCAAATGGACCCTACTTATACATAGGCCACAGGGAAGTTGGACTTAAGGTATACTTTATTGAATATTTTTATGATCTAAATTGAGATGTTTCTCAAAAGGGGCTTTTAACTATTTGCAAGTATGCAATAATAAAAAGATTAATTTAAAAATTTACACCTGTATTTCTCAGCTCACTGTTTCACATAATGTCTTTTACTAATATTATTTGAAATCTTCCACTCTAGTCTCTGATCTTGACTTTAGCTCTAATTATACAATTTTAAACCAAACCTCAAATAGGGAAGACCTGAAAATATCCATGTCAAAACACATTCCAATTAGCGTTCTGAAGAATATTAAGATGGCATTGATTTCAAATGGCAAGTGATATTCTGTGTGGACCATATAAAAGGGCAATATCTTTTCCTCAGTGTGTGTCTCATATATATATGGTAAAGAGTTCAGATAAGATTTATTTGTGTTCAAGGTCTAATATTTAATGTAACCAACTAAGCCTTTGCCTGCCAAGTCAGCCTGTGAACTTATAAACTCAAGTGTTTTGTGTTTTTTTTTTTACAATAAACAGTGCATGAGAAATTGACTGGATGTGGATCCTTGCTTTAACATATCATAGTGAGAAAATGTATAATTACTGGTGGCCAAGCACTCTCACCTCTAAAATTTTATGATATTTACTGACTCTGTTCCCAACATGTGTATGTCTTTGTGGCACATGTATGTGTGTGTGTGTGTGTCTGTGTGTGTGTGTGTGTGTGTGTGTGTGTGTGTGTGTGTGCATAAGTGCTAATTAGTATTAACTGTCAACTTGACACAATCTGTAATCATCTGGTCAGGGAATATTAATGAGAAATTATCTACACTATGGTCACATATCTAGAGACTGACTTCATTGTTAATTTATATATGACCCAGTCCATTATGGGTAGTATCATTCCCAAGACAGGGATTTTAAACACTAAAAGAGGAGAAAATTAGCTGAGAGCAAACAAATATGATAATATTCCAGTGCACATTTATTATTCAGTACTGTTGACTGTTGATATGGTGTGGCATGCTGCTTGATTTTCTGCCTTTACTCCCCCACAATGATGGACGGTAACCTAGAACTATAATCTGAAAATAACTTTCTCCCCCAAGTTGTTTTTTACTATCATAGTAGCAGAAATGAAACTAGGATAGTATGTTTGCATGTATGTGGGAACATGTATGTGGATTTCAGTGGTTGTCATTGTATGTCTTTCATACATGTGTGCAGAGTTCACAGGTTGGCTTTGTGTGTCTTCCTTAATCACTTTCTACTTTGTTTATTAAGGCAGGATATTTCACTGAACTTGATGCTTCTATATAGGATTAGCTGAACTAGGAGCTTGTTCCAGAGAGCTTTCATTGCCGTCTCTCAATCACCACCATTACAAGTGTCTCATTATGCTAGCCTTGCCTTTATATGGGTTCTGAGGATCCCAGTTTTGGTCCTCATGCTTGGGAGGCAAAGACTTTCTGCACTGAGCCATCTTCCCATCAAAATCTATTTTTTTTAATTTTTCCCTTCCGATTGCTATTTTTGACAGCCATAGATAATTTGTTACTGAGATATAACTGTCCAGTAATTATCCATTGAAAGTATTTCCTCTCTTGGAGATGTCCCTCTAGTTTCTTTCCTCCTTTTTTAACTTTTGTGATTATAGATTTGCAACTGATCAGCATAGGAGTTTTAACCTGCTGCATTTCCAGCCTGGACTGGTTCACCCTCCTTAGGCAACATAGTGGTTCTTTGCTCCCAGGAGGTCAGAACTCAGTGTCAAAGTGCATTACAGCCCAGAACTCTTGGACTCAAGAGATTCTTCTGTCTCAGCCTCCCAAGTAGCTAGGCCTACAAGTGAGCACCAGTGCACCCTGCAAGATTTTTAATTTTTAGCTGTTTCTTCTTCTTCTTCTTCTTCTTCTTCTTCTTCTTCTTCTTCTTCTTCTTCTTCTTCTTCTTCTTCTTCTTCCTCTTCTTCTTCTTGTTTTTTTTTGGTTTTTTTTTTGAGACAGGGTTTCTCTGTAGCTTTGGAGGCTGTCCTGAAACTAGCTCTTGTAGATCAGGATGGCGCCAAACACAGAGATCCACCTACCTCTGCCTCCTAAGTGATAGGATTAAATGTGTGTACACCAATGCCTGGCACATACTTCTTTTATTAATGCTCAAGATCTGCTGTGGGAACTTCTTCAGCCAATAATCTTTAAGATGCCACAACACTTTGGGCATGGTCTCATGTACTATAAATGCAGATGAAAAGCATGGATGAGTGACGTGGGATTCCCTTCTGTATGCTGTGAACACCGTTGGTTAATAAACTGCTTTGAGCCTATAGCAGAGCAGGGCAGAGTAGAGCTAAGTGGGGAAAACTAAACTGAATTCTGGGAGAAAGGTGGCAGAGTCAGGAGAAGCCATGGAGCTGCTGGACACAGATGTAAGCTGCCAGCCGGAACCTTGCCAGTACGCCACATACCTCATGGTAAAATATAAAATAATGGAGATGGGTTAATTCTAGATTTAAGAGCTAGCTAGCAATATGCTTAAGCTATTGTTCAAACAGTATTGCAATAATATACTTTCTGAGTGATTACTTTGGTTCTGGGCGGTTGGGAAAAACAAGCAGACTCCTACAACAAATTGGAACTCTAACATGTGCTAGCTAAATCCACTTAAAACCTGAGAGAGCTTGAAAAGGAATTCTAGACACAAAATAACAGAGTTATGCACCGCTTAATTTCGTGGCTCCTTTAAGAGAGGTTTTCCTGAATCAGCAGTAGCAGACAAAGCTGCACGGTTTTGAATAGGCATCTTCCTGTGCCATGCTGCCAGCATGAACTCTTTTGGGAGATCAGGCTAAGGAGCATTTAAATGTGGTTTGTGGGGGCTGGAGAGATGGCTCAGTGGTTAAGAGCACTGGCCACTCTTCCAGAGGTCCTGAGTTCAATTCCCAGCAACCACATGGTGACTCACAACCATCTGTAATGAGATCTGGTGCCCTCTTCTGGCCTGAGGGCATACATTCAGGCTGAACACTGTATACATAATAAATAAATCTTAAAAAAAATGTGGTTTGTGAACAGAGTGCTACAACTTGCATAATGGCAACACAAACCTGCTGCTACCTGATTATGGAACTGGGGCTGAGAGAATGGGTCTCAGAGGCAATGAACAGACCTCCTCTCACATGTTGGACTAGGTGGAGCCAAAAGGCAAAGCAGTCTTAGTCATACTATTGTTGCTTAGCTTTTTAAAATGCAATTCTGGTCAGAAAAGGATTACAGATATGCAATAAAAACAAATGCAGAATATAAAGACCTCTAAATGTGTCACAGTGTTGGGAAAACTTATGTAGGCTTGGGAGAGAGAAGAAAAAGAGTATAGAGTTAGAAAAAGAAATAAATCATTAAAAAAAATAAAACAAAGTCTTTAAAGAGACAGGTCATAGACACCCTTAGATTAAAGGAGTAAAGATAATAAAATAAATATTAAAAGTAAGAGTAAAAAAAAAAGCCATGTAAAGATGGAAAATACACAGAAAGTCTGGATTATGTATATTATTGTGTTTTCTTTGAATTTTTTTGACTGTGAAGAAGCTAAATAACCAACATATATGTTTTAAATGTCTCTTGACTTTAGAATTTGGGTCTAAAGATTGTTGCTTTGGAAAAGGGGTTCTTCTTGTTTCCACAGAGGATGAGAACCTGTGGAATCCTTCCAGACTAATGTGGTTTGATGGACCAAACTCCCTGAAAGGTCACGATGAGTACCCCTAAAATTACTTCACCCAATAAGAGCAGGAATCAGTTTGGAGAGAATTATACCCATATTCCCAAATGTTGTTCATAAATGTTTCTTTATATTTAAAGGGGGATATGCTATAGAGATTTTCCTTGGTATGTATCTTGGTTTATCAATACAAATTTCAGGTCAATTTAGTTATATACATATATATATATACATACATATATATATATACATACATATATATATATCTGCTCTTGATTAAGATAATGTGTTTGTACAGCTCATTTAAAAATATAGTGTATGATTAAGAAATACAGGTTAATTGATAACCATCTATAATAGTCAAGCTTGTAGTCATGTTAGTTAGGTTTTCTAGATATATAAAGATATATTTAGTTAGATAGGTATTCTTCAAATGTTTCAGAGACCTTCAGAATATGGCATTTAAAATATTTTATGAGCTTAAGACTTTTATAACAATGAGACACATCTGCTCCTTGCACAATTAATCTACTTCAAGAGGATGATGGGCATTGAAGAGGCTCCTAATGGAGTTTGTTAGCCATTTGGGCAAGAAACTGCTCTTGCCTGGACTGCTTGATGAAATGGACATGCAGGACCCACAGAGAAATGACTGTTGAATTTGACTAAAGGTGAGACAATCCTTCAGGGTTCCTGCTTCATGAAAGAGTCTGCCAGACATTCTGCAGGATACAGAAGAACATGACTGACAAACTGCCAATATAGGTGGAACTGTCTGAAATTTGCTGCTTCGTGGAAAATCCTACTGGATACTATGGGACTGTAGGCTGAAGATTGATGCTCCAATGATACAGAAGAACTTGGGTTGACTCTCCAGGCAGCGAGATGTCCCTGTCATTTCTAGAGTTTTGGAAGTTGTTTACAATGTACTTCCTATTTACTTAGGTAATATATCCTTTTGGGGTCTTTGATGGAGTTAAAGAATAGATAGTTATAGTTTTCCTTAGTTATGATAAAAGAAAATAGATATAAATAGTATAGCTATATTTCTTGCTTGATACCTGTTTTGTTATATGTAATTTTACTATGTTAAAGTTAAAAAAAATTCCTTTTTATTCTAGCCAGAACCTTTTCAGTGGGCCACGAGCCTCATGGTAAAATGTAAAATAATGGAAATAGGTTAATTCTAGGTGTAAGAGCTACCTAGCAACATGATTAAACTATTGGCCTAACAGTATTACAAATAATATAGTTTCTGAGTGATTATTTCAGTTTTGGGTGGCCAGATGAACAAAAGCCTCCTACAACAGATGAGCCTCTTGGCTGCTGGATTTGCTTCCTGTTCCCAACAATGCAGAGGACTGTGGATTGCTACTCTTTCTGTGAGTTTATCTTATAAACCTTTGTTATATTCCATTCCAGTCTATTTTGGAAGTCTTTTGTGTGTCAATAAAGATCAGAAAATCTAATTAGAAAGCAAATGACACCTTTCTCTAGTTAGTAGTGGATGAATAAACTTGTAAGTTTTGTCTAAATGTGAGCACTACCCTCCAACCATAGCAAAAATTCTAAACTAGTCTTCTTTCACCACTTTTTCGAACTATTTTCACAAGCCTGTCCTGCTATTCACAGAAACCATTATTATACAACTAATAAAGATTTTCATAATCTCTTAGGGTGTGTGTGTGTGTGTGTGTATGTGTGTATGTATGCTGTGTGTGTGATAAGTAACCTTTATGCCTAGAAAAAAATGTGATAAGGGTTTACCATGAGTCTATAGAGTGATGAAACAAATAGGCATTATTACATTTATTCCATAATTTTTATGAGGAATAAATAAGATCTGAAAGATCCTCTGAACACAGTAACTACTTAACAAGTAGCAATTATTATGGGAGTGAGTACTAGTAATTAGAACTTTCCACAAGACCTCTTTTCACTTTCCAAAAATATGTTCTTTCCTTTCTTACAAGGACAAATGCATGTTTCAGTAAGTTCCCAAGCTTTAGCAAATGAACAGACAAGCAAAACCATCAACTGTGGATTAGAACTAGCATGGCTTGCTTCCAGTTCTTCTGATGTGTTCCTAACTCGTGCCCTCAAAATGGCTATGGCTTACTCATTCAGCATGCCTAAGAAAAACTTGAAACCAAACTGACCCACAGATGGTTTCTATTGGGCCCACACAATGTTTTAAAAATATTGTTGTATCAGTTGCCAGTATTTTTAAATCAGAAGCTATCATACAAAATACTGTTTCTAGTTGCGTTGAAATTTTAAATCTAACATCAACTGCACTCATATTCTTGCTTAACAGAATAGTAGCTGCCACCTTTAGATGGAATGTGAGCTTACCATTCCTCATCATTTACATCCTATATCAAATGACATTTATAACTTTATTGATGATTTTTCTAATAATTGTGAAAAATATTTTATACTAGCATAAACCATCTGAAGCTGGAGACTTTGTAAAGAGAGATGTTTATTAAGTCACATTTTTGGAGACTGAAATTTCACAATAGTTTCCCCTAGCTGCTCAGCCTATGGATAGCATTGCAATGATAAAAGCGTTCATGGACAATATCACATATTGAGGCAGGAAGCCAGAGAGAGATTAAGGCACAGGTCTCAATCTTCAGGAACTAGTCAGAGTCTCATAAAAGATAAATTAATCCTTTTCAAGATGACACAGCTAATGACCTAACCAACTCTTACTAGTCCCCAGATCTTAATTGTGTCACCATCTCAACACTGCAGCACTGGATTTTCCAGGACCATATTTTTCTGGTAAAATAGGCAGTTACAACTAACCCATGACACTCATTGGCAGGCTCTTCCCAGCCCTCACAGTCATTAAGAAGAAAGTTTTTTCTATATACAATAGATTCAATGGAAAACTGCAAAATAAGGATATTAGACATGGCAAAACTGTACTGAAAAAATAACAAAAATGAGGAATGATACCTGCTTTAGAAGTAATGTTAAAAACAGTGCTTTAAGTGTAATGGAAAGATATTCAATAACAATAGAAAAGTATATTTAAGAATAAAAGTCACTGAGAAAACTAAAAAAACCCACAAAACCTTATACAATATAGCAAAACTAATTGTATCACACAAGTCACTTCAAAACCTAGTGTACAAGTCAAAATACTAAAACTAAACATATCTATCAAAATATTATTGTACATTTTAAATGTTATTAAAATAATTAAGATATACAGTGTAATACATAACTAATAACACTACATTGTATTATTGAAATTTGTTGATAAATTATGTCTTATGTTAGACAGTCTGATCATAAGATAAAAATAAATAAAAATAAAGGGAGAAGAAAAATTTGAAGGTGAAAAATGTGTTTATAAACTTGCTTTTGATGATACAATTTCTAATTACAATTTATATATATAAATTATTCAGTACATCAAAATATTTCAATAAAATGAACTAGGAATAAGGATTAAGTGACTAATGAGTCACATGAGGCTATTCTAATATGGATACTCAACAGCATCTTCTGGCCTTCTGACATGGGCATAGGCACACACACCTGCAAACACAGGTGCCCATACACTTACTGGTATAATCATAATAATTTGCCCATCCATGTTCCAGCAAATAACCACCCACTTTTGCCCACAGAAGCAGTCCTAAGTAAATGTAGTGGGTCAGATACATAGAAAAGGTCACAAAAGTAGGAGGAAAACTTGTAGGGAAGAAAAAGTATCTAAGTGGGAGAGGGAAGAGAAAAGAGAATGGAGGATGAAAACAACTCAAATCCTTTATATGAAATTGGGAGAAACAAAAATGAATGATTAGATTTTTAAAATTTTAAAATATTAGCCTATTCTCTCTCTCTCTCTCTCTCTCTCTCTCTCTCTCTCTCTCTCTCTCTCTCTCTCTCTCTCTGGCTCTCTCTCTCAATTCTATTTCAAATCTTTGGAGCAACAAAACACAAACTTAATTTTCAAAATCATATGATAAATTACTCCCAATTTTTACATGATGTTTAACTAAACATTGCAACAACCCAACTACAAATAGCAGATAAAAACCATTGCAATAAACTGATTAGGAATTTACAGACCAGAGCAACGCGGTGGAGGCAGGAGTGATCTGCAAGCGAAACCTTCACCATGAGTCTCCTCAACAATCCCAAGAGTGAGATGACCCCAGAGGAACTGTAGAAGCGGGAGGAGGAGGAATTCAACACAGGTCCTCTCTCGGTGCTAACAGTCAGTCAAGAACAGCACACATGTGCTCATTAACTGTTGCAACAACAAGAAGCTCTTGGAACAGGTGAAGGCCTTTGACAGGCACTGCAACATGGTGCTGGAGAATGTGAAGAAATGTGGACTGAGGTCCCCAAGAGCGGTGAGGGCAAGAAGAAATCCAAGCCTGTCAACAAGGACCGCTACAACTCCAAGATGTTCCTGCACAGGGACTCAGTCATCGTGGTGCTACGGAACTGTTCATTGCCAGCAAGTAGAGTAGAGGCCTCTTCCCTCTATGAGAGTCTGCTCCCTGCCCTGCCGAGCCCTGCCCAATGGGATGGAAATAAAACCCTATGTTTTTGTTTAAAAAAAATATCACACTTTAGGAGAGAGTACTCTCCTCCAATCTTGACTTTCTCTGTGATGAATCTGCAAAGTATTAAAGGCTATCTTTTCTCAATGAGCTTCTTAAAGAAATGAATGAATGAATGAATGAGTGCTACTCAAGTGCAAATCAAACAATCAGGCAATCAAAGGAAGGAAAAACCCAATAGTTTGAAATATAAAACTATTCTGTGGTTTCTGATTCTTCAATGGCTTGTGAGCGGTGATAATTATTCCTTCGTGGACAAATCTGAGGAATGAGCAATACTGCTAAGATTCAAAAATGGGAAGTTGCTCATAGCAATCATGATTTCATCACAATTAACCAAAAACTAATGGGTTTGGGTTTTTAAATATTACCTCTGTTTTCCTATTGTAATTTCCAACTTAATTATAAAAAATCACTATGGAAGCCTACCTGTAAATCGTGGTTTCAATCTCTTGGAAATGCCTAGCCACATCAGTATTATAAGAAACTTAAACTTCTCATAAAGTATCCTGTTAACTGCTGCTAACAGGATTTTCCAAAAGACCTCTCTGGGAGCTGCCACTGATTTCATACTTTGCATAAATATCACATTGCTTAAAATTTCCAGATAGCAAAATAAAATAACAAATCTATTTCCATTTCATTAAATGTTCCTAAAATCTGCATTAGGAATGCATTATGCATTTTCTCTTTCTCTTGCACAATGTGCAACGAGGTAACGATATTAAAGGGAGGAGATTAAGATGTGATTATGAATTTCCCCACTGAGTGATTTTAAATAAATCAATCTTTAGAATCTATTTTCATTTAATTCTAGAACAGGTTATTATTGGCAAAAGGAGATAAATGACATTCACAACCACACCTCCAGCCTACATTCAGTGATTAAATTTTCAAAATTTGTCAATGAGTATTATAAATAATTTCTATCCCTATCTATGCAACAATTGGTGAAAACATTAATGTCTGATTTCTCTAGAAAGATTTATTAAGAATGACTCATTAGTGAGAAATAACCAAAGCAATCAGGATTCAATGAGAAAGATAGCTTATTATGAAACATGAAATTTTAAATATTTTGTCATTTATGAGAAAATTTCAACATTGGTAAAATCTTTTCAGTTCTGATATTATTTGTAGAGAGAAGCTTCTGTCTTGCCTAGTTCCACAACTGTTCAGTCACAAAGAAACACACAGAGGCTTATATTAATTATAAACTGTTTGACTTATTAGCTCATGTTTATTATTAACTAGCTCTTGCAACTTAACCCATAATTCTTGTCTATGATTGGCCATGTGACTTTGTACCTTTTCTCAGTGAGGCATTCTCATCTTGCTTCCACTATGTCTAGCTGGTGACTGACTCACTCTGCCTTTCCTCTTCCCAGAATTCTCTTAGTCTGTTTACCCCACCTATACATCCCACCTGGTTACTGGACAATCAGCATTTTATTAAACCAATATGAGTGACAAATCTTTACAGTGTACAAATAAATTATTCCACAGCATTTTTCAGTTAAAAGCTTTATTTGTAGACTTAAGAAACTAAGCTTATGAAATGAATATATTCTGACTTTCTAGCCTTTCCCTAAATTATCTCAGGTGTGTGTGTGTGTGTGTGTGTGTGTGTATATACATATATATACACATATATATACACATATATATATACATATATATATACATATATATACACATATATATATACACATATATGTGTGTGTGTATGTGTGTGTGTGTGTGTGGACACACACACACACACACATACACACACATTAGTTCAGGAAAAGCTACAGGTTATTTGTGACCAAATGGTTACCAGGCAGAAAACTATTAGTTTCTGGATTTAGCTGGAGTGAGTGATATTGAGCAGATCAATCAGTTTCTGTAGAATTCTGTTTCTTCAATTCACCATGTGAAATGTAAGTGTAGTTTTTAAGGGTCCTTCCAAGGTCAATAGTCATCAAAACTTTTCCCCTGTGTATTGATTATGTCATAGTCACTATTTAATGTCTATCCTGTCAAGATTAGAAAATAAGCCTTGATTGCATGACTTATCTTGCATCTAAAGAGCTTTCCATTACTGTAATAAGTAGCCAAGATAAACAATTGATGAAATGAAAAAAATGATTTTTCCCTTCTAGTTTCTATACTACAATCCATTACTGATTGGCCCAGTAAGTATATTATCATAAGCAGCACATAGAAAAAAAAACAACTGTGTACCCCATGGCCAGAAAGTAAAAAGATAGAAAGTCATCAGCATCATAAACTTGCTTGGGAGTATCATATCTCCCAATGACGGGAAGGTCTCGTAATGGACTCTGCTTTATAATATTGCTGCAACCTCCCAACAGTTTCAAGCAATTGAATAATACTTTAATATATGATACTTTGGGAGACAATCCAGATGCAAATTATAGTGTTCTCTTCTTAGGTAAAAAGGCCTGTGCCAATTTCATAATACAAAGTATATCAGTTTCACAGTCATCAAAGTCTAAACTGTTTCATCATTGCAAAAAAAAAAAGCACATATCCAAAATCTTCTCTGAGAATCAACCCAGTCATAAATAGCAGTGAAAGTTAGAAAAAGAATCACATACCTTCAAGATAAAGTGGCTTACGGGAAACTGCCTGCTTTCCTAAAGAAAGAAATTAGGAAGCAATGAAGGAGCAGAACAAAGGAACACTAAAATTCATCAAGGCATATATTAAATCCAAGATCTATACATTTGGCGTTTGCAACACATTTTCTTGGGATGTGTGCTTCAAAATGATCAGGCAGTCAGTTCAACTCCCATTTCTTTGCTAACTGGAGCCAACATGCTTTCTTTTCTTGAGCAATTTTTCACACTATTCAGAGCTATTCTTTGCAGGTATTGCACATTCTTGCATCTCTGACTTTCTAGCATCTCCACTGCAGTTTCAGCTTCATTTTCACAGCTCCATCTATTGCTATGTCAGGTGCTGTTTGTTAGAATTATGGCCCTAGAGCTCATTGCCTGGTCTCCCGAACTTTCCTTTGCAAACTCTGTAGATATCTTCATGACCTTGTCATTCTTATATTGTGCATATGTTCATAACTATTAACAGTGATTCAAAGAAGTGGGGTGTCCTTGAAGACAATAAAGACTGTCTAGCCTCCAGTAGGCTATAGGTCATAGAACCAGGTTCCTGGAAAATTAGTAGAGACTAAGGCCACCCCTTGACAATGGCTTCCAAGTTCTTATTCTGAAAATTTGAAAAGTGGAATGGGATTAACAGACAATGGAAAGACACATTTATACCTTTTCCCTAGAGGCTTTTTATAGGACTCATGTCAGAAATTATTTTAATAGGTAGCCCATCCATAAGGAGTCTAGGTGCCTCTAAGTTTTGATCATAACCTTGTGTGTAGTTTCCAGGCAAGGTACTAATTTAAGGGAATAGAATTAGGACAAAATCAATGACATTTCCAGCTTCCAACCAAGAATAACAGTCAAAGCTGCTCACTTTTAGGGTCCTCAACCTTAAAACTTCACAATCAGTTGCTACTTCCTGTGCTCATCAGTAGTATGAGGTAGGCAATCATAATGTATTGTACTAGTGTGAGCTGAACCTGGACCTTCTTGAACTATAGATAAAGGGGTCTCAATCCCTAGCTAGCAATAGATCATCAGCTTTAGATACACAGAGAATTCCAAATCATTCCAGAAGATTGCAACTTGTAAAAGTCTTTTCTAAACATTCCTCTTACGTACCTTTGAGCCTATCATAAATAAAGCAATATCAATTCCTAAGATGCCTTCAATTGTCATAGTATAAAGCACTTGGCATTCATCTTCAGAGATGAAGTCTCAATACAGAGGGGATAATAGTGTCAGACTTGCCATGTAACCCAGACTGGCTTAGAATTTATGAACCTTCTACCATGACACTACCATGCCAAATTTACACTTTACTATGAAAAAAATTCTCCTCTGCAAATGTGCCTTTCTTGTCTGCCTCATTGGTCCCATTTCCTTTTTAGTCAAACAATAAAAGGTTAACTCCTCTGTTCTTCTTGACTCCTCGCTTGCATTTGAAATTTGGCTAATAGCAGCCCATAATACCTTTGCAGCTTCCTGAATGCTGTGTTGGGCTGAAGCGTCCTGTACCAGGTTTACTTGTTTGCATTTTGAAGTTCAACCTCAAGTCTTGGGGCTTGGACAAAGTGCTTGCAAATTCTGTGCCATGGTGTAAAAGGCATGACCTCAAGTCTAATTTCTAATGCAGCTCTCTTTTGTGATAGAGACCTTATTAATAGTACTTGCTGTATCCATTCCTATCACAGTACTTAATTTCAGGGGCCTTGCCATACTTGCTTGTTAACTATCTTCCAAGAGTCTAGGCTTTCTTGATCTTCTCCTCTACCTTTAATGTACTCCTTCCTATAAGGCAGTGTAATATACCACTACACTCACTCTATTATCAGTTTCATGTGTCTACTTTGCATTATTGAAACAAATACCAAAGATAAATAAATTTACAAAGATAAAAGTTTATTTTAGTCTGGCAGTAGTGGTGCATGCCTTTAAACCCAACACTATGGAGGCAGAAGCAGGCAGATCTCTGTGAGTTTGAGGCAATCCTAGTCTACAGAGGGAGTTCCAAGATAGCTAGGGCTGTTCCACAGAGAAAGCCAGGCTCAAAAAAAAATAAACCCCATTGCTTTGGTGACCATGATGAAGAAGAAGACAATGGCAGAAACCATTGATTGACCACAAATGCTCACACCTTATAGCTGGGAAACAACCAGAGAAAGAGGAAGATATTTATCCAGACCTCATGAATCTCTTGTAGTTACAATTACTAGAAGGCATTTCACTATTTCCTATCACCTCTCAATATTTTCAAAAAAACGAACAAGACCAAACTGGAACTGTCCCTACAACACAGTGATAATTGAAGACATTGTAGAGTCAAACTACAACACCTTTAAAATGCCTCACCAAGTGATCAAGTTTTTGAACTCAGAAAGAAGCCTCTACAAGTTGATTTTATTATTTTTAAATATTATTGGTTTAAAGGCTTTTAGAAAAAGTCACATGTGGAGTTTCTTCTATAAAACAAAACTAAATCCACATGAATAGTAAACTAGAAAAAGACAAACTCCTTTAAAGATTACTATTTTTGAAAATTATCTCAAGGGATAATACAGTCTACTTCATCCACATATCTACTTAGAGTTAGGTTCCTGAATTTGCCATCCCTTTGGCTAGTGGCTAGAACTGACTGATAGGTATGGCAATTCCCACAGGGGGGAGCTTGTATGAAAGGAATTACTAACTTTGAAAACATAGCTATTAACCTTGAGCATCTTTAATCGCCCACCAATTAAGCATAAGCACCCTTAACCTCCCAGTGATTAACCTTTATTACCCCTTGTTGCTCCCACAGGCTCTCATACTTACTTAAAAACAAAACAGCAGAATGACAAACTGTAATACTGTTAACCTTTTCATAGTGTTATTTTGGTTGCAGTGATGTAAAAGAAATACTTTGTTGACTTTGAAAACATGTTGGTTGTCACAATGAAAAAAAGTATCCTAAATTGTCTAAAGTATTTAAGTCAAAGACTCTGGGAAAAACTAGATTTAGGTAAATCAGTCACCTGGCTGAAGTATTGGAAAAGTAATATACTAAGAAGGAGAAGATCTGGATCTTATATCCAATTCAGCACAAATAGAACAACTTAAAAGTCATCAGAATTCTCTGATCCTTAATCTCCTCAGTTAGAAACTGAAGATAGTTGGTTTTATTCTGGTTTTGTTTATTCTTTCTTTCTTAACTTTTGCTCTATTTTGTTCTTTGTTTTTGTTTGTTTTGTTTAGTTTTAGCTGGTTCCCACTATATAGTTCATGCTTGATCCCTATTCAGGGCTCTCTTTTTTGAGTTCTCAATATCACTGATTAATAATTTTAAATGGACTCAGAATGAAGACCAAAGACCATTTTATTAGACTTTGAGAGAAAAGCAATAGAGCAAATAAGCTGTAAACCTTGCCAGCTGCTAGAAGGAGGTTAGATGGATAATAGCAAGGGAGAAAGTCATGTCTTTTGAGTTAGTGCTGTGGGATAATGCTCTTATATACTATAAAGTTTTGTCACTCACATTGGTTTAATAAAACACTGATTGGCCAGTAGCTAGGCAAAAAGTTTAGGTGGGACAACAAGACTAGAAGAATTTGGGGAAGAGAAAAGGCAAAGTCACAACCCAGATACAGAAGAAGCAAGATGAGAATGCCTTACTGAGGAAAGGTATCAAGCCACATGGCTAAACATAGACAAGAATTATGGGTTAATTTAAGTTATAAGAGCTAGTTAATAATAAGCCTGAGCTAATAGGTCAAACAGTTTATAATTAGTGTAAGCCTCTGTGTTTTTCTTTGGGACTGAATGTCTGCAGGACAGGGCAGGACAAATACTTTTGTCTGCAATTTCAGATGGGGCAGGAATTTCTGTTTATAAGTCATGGTTCAAAAAATAGGCTTGTTCAACAATGGAGGTCATCAAAGAGCTGCATAGTACTGGAGGTGGTGCTGAAACAAGTCTTCAGAGATAGAGTGATAATGCTCAATATCAGGACAAGAATACTTAAGAATTGTCCCTGTATCCAAAGAAGAGATAGAGAAATAGAAAGGAGAGTGGTTTCTTGGTGGGAAGGTGTAAATATTTTATCTCGGCAAGGAGTTCGTATTCCTCCCATAGCCTTAGCATGTCTTAAGGTGAATAAGCAATTCTGAGGGATGTTCTCCTGGCCAAATGACTAAAAAATATCTTGACATTAACTCTTAAGGAAAGGGGCAATAGCATAGAATGTTTGGAGCAGTTCAGAATTGCATGTCTATAGCCACAGCCAGACAAAGGACTCAGAATCTATTCCTTTGACCAAGAGGAAGTAGCTTTCTCTTGCTAGGCTCAGATACATCTACCTTTCATGCAATATTTTAATTATTAAGAAAGGACAATTATGGTGTTCCCCTTTCTAGTGCTACTGGAGAAAGAACAGGTGGAGTTCAAAGCTGTTTATAAGAAAGCTGTCCATCCTCAGTGGCTTTGAAACCTGGTAATGACTACCTGGTTTCTTAACAGGTTGAATTGAAACTCACCCAGACTAGCACTGAAGTCACAATCATCATCCTCAGCCTCCTTGGTATATGTTGTAGTAATGTGACATCATGCCTAGCAATTGTGGTAGATAATCACTGACATTCATTATAGCTGTAATATTCTATGATTGCAAACTATTATTTTCTACAGTGAACTAATAGGAGCTAATTCAAACAAGCCATTTTATTTTATAATAGAATTCGAAGTCAGGTATGCCTAATTACCCTCCCGATTACATTTGGACTTTAGCTATTTACCAGCAAAAAGAACTGGTAAATAAATCCCAAGAAGCTAAAGCACGCATATTATGAAAACATAGTAGTAGCTGAGATTGTGAGCATTTTAGATGCACTTGTGGGATTTCTAATAGACATTACACTGTTGCAAATTTTGGTTTACATATTTAGAACTTTGGAGGTAATTTTCAATTTTCAATTATTCAGACATTTGGGAAAGTGCTACTACATAGTACAGATTGATAACAGAAAAGAAGATTGTAAGCCTAAAATTGAGATGTCTTATGGCTTTGGTAAAGACAAATGCAGCGTGAATAATATAAATTTTATCTAATAATCCTTGTTTACAAATAATAGGCAAGATGTATTTCATACTAAGGAACAGTGTTTACCATATTGATAAGAGTAACAGATTTTCAAACTATTGAAAGCTATAGGCAAAATCATGGAGAGGCCATATGTGAATGAAAGAATAAGTCTAAGATAAAGTTTGCATCTCTAAATAGCTCTTAACAATATAAAGAGAATGCTAAATTATTCTGAAAAAATGTTGCTTTCTATAATCAGTCTTGAAATAAAGGTATAAATAGTATGTAAGAAGAAAAGAACTGGTACAATAAGAGACAGATACACCGATAAAGGAACCTCAAATAAACACTTGCGTGTATATTCCATTTATCTTCAACACAGCTTTCAAGTTTACTGAGTACAGAAAGGACATCCTCATGCACAAGAATGAATCTGGGTGCATATAATATACATAAAATAATAACTCAAAATGTAATCAAGACTAAAACATAGGACAGAAATTATAAAACTCTTAGATGAGAATTGAGCAGAGTTTTAATGAGCTTGAACTTGGTAATGATTGCATGGACCTAACAGCAAACACATAGGCAACAAAAGCAAAAAAAATAAATAAACAAATAGAGTTATATCAAACTAAAACACTTATGTAAAGGAAAGAAAGCAATCTACAGAGTGAAAATGCACTCTACAGAATGAGGTAAACTATATTTAAAACATAAATTTGATAAAATGTTAATATTCAACATATATAAAAATCATTACAACTCAGAAACAAACACAACACAATTAAAATTCTGAAGTAAATTGAATAGACATTTCTTTAAATAATGTCCACAAATATATGAAAATATATTTAATATTGTGATCCAACAAATGAAAATCAAATCAATAATAAGATAGTATTTAATTTAGTATAAGGAAAATGTAACCTATCAAATAGGAGAAAACATTTGTAAACCATATGTTAGATAAGTGATAGCCTTCTGAAATGGCTACTGAAAATTCTCAACATGATAGACTCTAGAAACACTGAGGAAATAGGTCTCTGTCAGGGCTAATCTTTATTTCCTTAACTGAGCTGGGAGGACCCATATGCTGATGTCAGTCTGTTCCAAGGACACTGTAGTATGTTGTAAATGAGTGAGTAGGCTGAGCACAAATAATCTTCACTCCTTGATTCTTGAGTTCATATTCAATATGATAAGTTCCTTCAAGTCCCTGATGTGGTGACTTTCTTGCCATAATGAACTATAATCTTGAACTGTGAATCAAAATGAGCTCTTTGTCCTTTAAGTTGTTTTGTCAGGGTATTTTTATCAGATCAGGAGGAAAAGGAAGTACAACAATACCCATACTGGATAATGAATGAATACCATTATATAGTAAAGAAAAAAATAACACATTTTAAAATCTCAGAAAATAATTGGAGGACAGTGCAAATGACCAACGAATAAAATAAAAAGACATTCAAGTCAACAGTCATCAGGAAGAGAAAAATAAAACCACAGTAGAAAATAAATTTAAAAAATTGCAAGTTTTTGTGAAAAAGTGGAAATCAGGAGCTTTTTCTGAACTATTGGTGGGATTATACAATAGTACAACCACTTTTATGAAGAACAATATTTTTGCTAAAAACTTTAGAAATAGAACTACTATATGATCCAGAAGTTCCACTTATAGGTAAACATACATAAAGGAATTAAAGTCATGGACTTGCAGACTTATTTGTGTATTTCTATTTACAGAAGTATTATTAGCCATAATTAATGGGGAAAACCTTAATTATCCATGAATTCATGGGAACAAATGTTATACATACATTGGCTGCAACAGGGTTCGGTGGATGGGGGTGGGTATTGGGGCATCTTACATGCAGGAAGCTTGCCTACTGACTGGCTAGAGAAGAACTCTAGCTCAAAGGCACAGAAAATATATTCAATAAAATTATAGAAGAAAACTTTCCCAATCTAAAGAATATCCCTATGAAGGTAAAAGAAGTTTATTGAACACCAAATAGACTGGATCCAAAAAAAACCTTCCCTCACCATATAATAATCACAACACAAAATATACAGAATAAAGGAAGAATATTAAGAGCTGCAAAGGCAAAAGATCAAATAACAGGTTGGGAGTTTTCACTTCTACTGGTAGCTACGGGTCCAATAGTCTTGTGTGGAGGATCACTCGATCCACCATGTTTGTGTATTAAAAGGACCTTAAATTCCATTTCCCCTTGTTTACTGTTGCTTGGTTACACCATTCTTGTGATATCACAAGACCAAGAAGAGTGATCAAAGAAAAGTGTACCCATAATTTCCGGAGAAATTAGAGGCGACACCAGAAAAACTCCCCGAGTTACAGAAACAGAATTCTACAGTTAGAATGTTCGGCTCCCAAGACAGAGAAGAAAAGTGTGGGAAGAATGAAAGCTTGAATTTATTTGGTTATTAAAGTAATTTCTATGGCTTTTTGTCTGCGAGGTCCTTGGGCAGCAAGTGGCCCTGCTCCTGTACCAGGAGATCCATCCTGAGGGGTAAATGTGTGCCTGTCCAGCAGGCTGGATGCCCCAGGAACGGAGTACAGGCATCCTCCAATCCCCTAAACTTTCTGGCCATTCAGCAGGGTGTCTCTCCGGCTACTGGCTTTCTCTAGTTAAGCCATCCCATCTTACCCCCAAGCACGCCTTTCCATCTGCGGGGTCCTTAGAACAACCACCACAGACTACTTCAGGGTGGAGGGGATCTGAGAACCAGCTCCAGTGCTGAGGGTACCAAAGAGAGGGCAGACCAAGGAAAGCCCCCAAGTTCACAGTTAGCTACAGCAAAGATCGGACCAAGACTCCAAGACTCTCCTGACCGCATTTGAAGGAAGAGATGGGCAGGCGCCAATGCAAGAATTCCTCAACAACCTGAAAAGCAACATTGTAACACCAGAATCCAGCGAACATGCTACAGGAAGACTTGAACAACCTAATCCAGAAGAAGTAGAAGAAATCGACTTTAAACATAACATTATGAAAGTGATAGAGACCATTAAACAGGATGTGAAAAACTCCCTTAAAGAAATGGATGGGAAGACTAAGTTAGAAAAAACGAATAAATCCCTCAAAGACACCCAAGAAAACCAAGAAAAAGTAATCAAACAGATAATGGAAACAGTTCAAGACTTGAAAACTGAAACACAATCCCCATCAAAATCCTAACAAAATTCTTCACAGACCTTGAGAGAACAATGATCAACTTTATATGGAAAAACCAAAAACCCAGGATAACGAAAACAATCCTATACAAATAAAGGTACTTCCGGAGGCATTATCATCCCTGACTTCAAACTCTATTATATAGCTACAGTAATGAAAACAAGCTTGGTACAAGAGACGTTGACCAATGGAATCGAATTGAAGACCTGGATATTAACCCAGAAACATATAGACACCTGATTTTTGACAAAGGAGGTAAAATTATACAATGGAAGAAAGAAAGCATCTTCAACAAATGGTGCTGGCATAAATGGATGTCAAACTGTAGAAGAATGAAATAGATACATATCTATCACCATGCACAAAACTCAAGTCCAAATGGATTAAAGACCTCAATATAAATCTGACCACACTGTACCTGATAGAAGAGAAAGTGGGAAGTAGACTGCAACACATGGCACAGGAGACCACTTCCTACATATAACCCCAGTAGCACAGACAATAAGAGCAGCAATGAATAAATGGGACCTCCTGAAACTGAGAAGCTTCTGTAAAGCAAAGGACACTGTCATTAAGACAAAAAGGCATACTACTGAGTGGGAGAAGATATTCACCAACCCCACATTGGACAAAGGTCTGATCTCCAAAATATATAAAGAACTCAAGAA